>JAOYMZ010000469.1:0-10118 GCA_025802335.1 Pinguicula primuliflora | reverse complement strand
TGAGCTGTGGGCTCTGGGCTGTGTGCTGTGGGCTGTGGGCTGTGGGCTGTGGGCTTGTTATTTGTAAACCTTTAAAATTATATAGTTTTATAGTAAAAATTATAAAATTTGTAGACTTAATTTTTATGCTTAATTATAGGGAGTGGCATTTGACTTATTTACTAAATCTTGATGTTGCTTAGTGCTGAGTAATGAGGTTGTGATTAAATTAAACCAACCACAATTAAATTAAACAATAAAAAGAATAGTTGTGATTTTTGTAACATGTGTCATAGTAATGGATTCAAATTAAATATCACAATCAGTATTTTCTCTTAATTATATATATGTGTTTACATTTAAAAATAGGGTTAGGTAGTTTTTTTTTTTGATAAGTAATGCGTTTTGTATTGATTTTCTATATTTGTATATACAGTATTGGGTTTCTACCCATTCCCTTATTGTTCGGGCTTACAATTACAACAATTAGAAAACAGGTCCAATACTCCGACAATTCCAACGTTCCAGGCGATTCATCTCCCATCGATTCCTCCCTCAATTAGCTCGTTATTTAGCATCCACCAGCATTCCGACATTCCGACCAGTTCCTTGTCCTCCTCCACAAATCAGTCATCATTGGATGGGCGCCTCCTGTAGGTAGATCATTTGCCGCCTTGCACCTGGGGGGAATCCCAGATGCAACACTCCGGGGGTTGGCACCAATCACTATATGCTGAGCTTCCGTGCAGTTGATGATGTGCACGCAACAGGAGCCGGATAGGGTTAGGTAGTTATTTATTTCAATGATTTCTCGGTGTCGATGGTGAATGATAGTTAATAGCCGTCAAATTAAGCATATAAAGGTTGAGTGTATATTAAAATGGCTCAAAATTTAAACAATATATAACCATAGATATGAAACTAATTGTGTGAGGAATCAATATGTCATGTAGTAAATTTTAATCTGTTTGTTTTCCTAGACATATTTTATGAGAAGTTACATTAATTTTAAATAGTGAAAAACATATTTTTATTAGTTATAAGTAGATTATTGAATCTTTATAGGTAAACTTATAATCTGGTATTTCACTCTAGTCTCTAGTTAGTTAGTTTTTTTTTGATAAAGTATAGTCTCTAGTTAGTTGACCAAATCAAACCAAACTTAACATACCCAGTATATCCCGCTCTTAGGCAGGGTCTGGGGAGGGTGAGATGTATGCAATTATACCCCCACCGCTGGGGCGGGGAGATTGTTTCCGTTGAGACCCCAGCTAAAAAAAAATAATAATGAAAAATAATAATAAAATAATAAAAATAAAAATAAAAAATAAATAAAATAAATAATGATAATAATAATAGAACTTATAATAATAAAATAAATGACGAACAAACTACAAAACTGCATAATAAGGTTCAACGTACATATCAGGATATGACTTACTGATGCACTGAACTTTATATGGATGCTGTGATTTTCCATATAATGTTGGTCTGTTTTCTCTTTGATGGTTGGGTGGAGTTGGAGTCCGGAGCCATCCCGAGGACCTGCTGATGGTTACTGATCATTAGCAGCTACAAGTGCTGCGGGAATGCCATCAACACTGAAGTCTGGGGGATGGCTAAATGCTTGAAGAATGGCAAGTTCACGAGCTGCTGGAAGTGTTGCTAAGGGACGCACGATTCTTGGACGGACTGGAATACAAGGCTCAATGTTTTCTTTGGAAACCAGTAATGTGGAGCAGAATATTGCTTTCCTGGGAATCCACTGGAGTAGGGAATGGGGGATGAAAATGCAAGAAGCAGGAGCACCCATGGTCCGTTCTGATACACACAGGATAAATCATACACCATAGCTGAAAAACGAAAATTTTACTTGTACTTTTCTTATGTTTGTCAGTTTGCTTCCTTTTCTTTTTTTATTGGGCATACACTACATGTAACGGAAAAAATTTTGGCGGAGGAGGACGGTCGCCCAATAAAATTCTTTTAAAAAAAAATACATACCAGGATAAATAAATGCCTACACAGAGAACGAACAGACAACATAACTGCATTCTACTCTTACTAGATGACATACAATTACATGCACCCTATACACTAGTATTGCCCACTTATTTCTATCAATCTAAAGGTCAATACGTAAATGAATACCCCCTATATCGTCTTATGTATCTCTAAACATAATATGACGTCTCAAGCTCGTCCTATCAGAGGTCATGTCCTCAGAGAGGTTTAATCCTTCTAAATCTAGCCGAATCTGCTCATCCCATGTCCACTTAGGTCTCCCCCCGCCCTCGTCGCCCTTCAACGCGTAATCTTTTAACTCTCCTGACTGACTCGTCCAAACTCCTTCTGCGTACATGCCCACCATCTCAATCTTCCCTCCCTCAGTTTAGCACTTATAGCTGCAACACCGAGTGTGTCTTTAAATACTTCATTTGGGATATTGTCTAATTTCGTGCGACCAACACCCACCTTAACATCTGCATCTTCGCCACTTCAAGTTTTCGGGTATGTAAAAGACTCATAGCCCAACACTCTGACCCATAAAGTATGGTTGGTCTTATAACTGTTTTGTAGAATTTCCCCTTTAGCTTGAGTGAGACTTTCTTATCGCATAACACTCCAGTAGCTGACTGCCATTTCATCCATCCGACCTTGATGCGATGGATAACGTTGCCTTCCACACGTCCATCCTTTTGTATAAAAGATCCTAAATATTTGAAACTATATGTCGGTCGGAGGGTCTGGTTTGCAATCCTAACATCCATTCCACTTACCTCTATTTCATCGGCAAAATTGCATGCCATATACTCTGTTTTCGAGCGACTCAATCGGATACCCTTCGCTTCCGATGTCTCTCTCCAACGTTCCAACTTAGCATTGACCTCTTCTTTCGTCTCAGCCACTAGGACAATATTGTCCGCAAACAAAATACACCATGACACTTCATCTTGTAGATCCTACGATAGTACATCCATGATTATCGTGAAAAGGAACGGACTCAGTATTGATCCTTGATGCAATCCTATATCTACTGAGAAATACTTTGTCTCTCCCATTGGGGTTCACACGTTAGTCTTCGCACCTTCATACAGGTCTTGTATAGCCCTCACATACATCCATGGGACTTTTTTGATTTCTAAACATTCCCACATAACCTCTCGTGGTATAATGTCGTATACCTTCTCTAGGTCTATAAAGACTATATAGAAATCCCATTTTCGTGCCCGGTATTTCTCCATAAGTCGTGTGAGAAGATGTATTGCTTTCATCCTCGACCTTCCTAGCATAAAACCAAATTGATTCTCATTTACTTGCACTTCTCCCCGTAGTCTAAGTTCAATAACTCTCTCCCATAATTTCATAGTGTAACTCAGGAGTTTAATACCCCGATAATTACCACATTGTTGCACATCACCTTTGTTCTTATAGAGTGGAATTACTACGCTACTCCTCCACTCCTCCGGCATCTTTCCTGTCGTCAGAATAATATTAAAAAGAGTCGTCAGCCACTGAATACCTATGTCTCCTAAACACTTCCACACTTCGATCGGTATGTTATCTGTCCCTACTGCTTTCGCACCTCCCATCTTACTAAGGGCTCCCTTCACCTCCTCTGCCAAAATCCGTCTCACCATGCACTGATTCACGGGTCGGTGCACTTCTTCGTCCCCTATACTGTCACTATATTCATGTGTTTCGTTAAATGGTTTACTAAAGTATTCTTTCTACCTCTCTCTTATGTCTCGCTCCGAAAAAAGAGCTTTTCTTCCTCATTTTTGATAAATTTAACGTTATCAATATCCCTACTCTTCCGAGCTTGTGACTTAGCAAGCCTGTATATATCTTGTGCCCCCTCCTTAGTATCCAATCTCATATACATACCCTCGTATGTCTTACTTTTAGCTTCTGCCACTGCTCTCTTTGCCTCGCTCCTTACCTGACGGTACGCCTCTTTTCGTTGCATTCTCTCCTCATCTCCATTTGCTGCATAAGTTGCCTAAATCTATCTTGTTTGACTTTAACTTTAGATTGCACCTCCTCACTCCACCACCACGCTTCCCTTCAAAGCCTCGCTTCGTCGAATGATACCCCTATAACTTCTTTAGCTGTGGCCCTAATGATTGTGGCCATGGAAGCCCGTAGGCGATCCGCGTCCTCCACTATGATGTCCGAACAAGCAGGGGCTACCTTATCTCTGAAGGAGGTAGCCGCCTCGCCCTTAAGGTTCTTCCACCCTTTCCATACCTCCTTGCCTCCTCTTCCCCACTTTTCCTCGTACATTAACATCCATCACCAAAAGACGATGTTGTGACGTCAGTGATTCTCCCGACAAAAGTTTACAGTCTGTGCAACAAATCCTATCTCTTTGGCGCAACAGAAAGAAGTCAATTTGTGTACTTCGCCCTCCACTAAGGAAGGTGATTAGATGTTTATCTCTCTTTTTAAAGTATGTATTGACAACCATCAATTCATGTGCTGCCGCAAAGTCCAACAAATCCCGACCGCTATCATTTCTCGGACCAAATCCAAAACCACCATGCACAACTAGGTACCCATCGACTCCTACCCCCACATGAGCATTAAAATTGCAACCGATGAAAACTCTTTGTTCCATAGGGATACTACTCACTATAGTATCTAACTTGTCCACATGAAAAAAGACTCTCTCTCTATGGAGCAAAATGGCGACGACCGGAAAAATCTCAGCAACGGTGGAGATGCAGCGGAGGACCAGTCATGGACTCTAGTCACCAGGAAGAGGAAGCATAATGCCCAACTCTTGCCTCAGCCCCAAGGGAGGCCAACATCTGATCGAGTCCTGGAGATGCGAAACAAATCCACATCGCTATACTTCACCAGCTTTCCGGAACGCTGGGATGCAAAGACTGTGCGTGGATTCTTTGAAGAATACGGACGAGTGGAAGACCTCTTCATACCAAACAAACTATCTGCCAGGGGTCTGCGCTTTGGCTTTGTCCGATATGGGCCACGGGTGAAGGCTGATGAGATTGCCCGGCGAGTCACTGGTAGAGTTGTTCAGGAGTGTCACTTGGAGATAAACTTGGCCAGGTATCAATCTTCAAAGGGAGAACCACAACGCACTAGATGGACGCCAAAAAAACATACTCCATCCCCTGAAGTTCGCTTGCAGAGTACTGGCATTTCGAGGGAAGGCACATCCTTTGCACGAGCCACAGCATCTATAGACTCCACTACCCTTAAAGCAAGCCCTTTAGCGGCTGCCTTTACACTACCACCAAGCTCCAAGGACTGGCTGAACCATGCGCTTCTTGCTCACCTGAAAGAACCAACAGAAGTCATTGTCTCCCGATTGAAAGCAATGGGTCATATAGATCTCAAAGTGAACAAACTAAGGGAGAATCTCACCCTAATCTGGGGATTGAATGCTGCTGATTCAAAGAAAATAATGGATTTTGGTAAACAAACCTCTAACCTTCTATTTGATGATATCCGAGCCTGGGAAGTAGATCTGGATCTTGATGTCCGTGAGACATGGATTAAAGTGAAGGGAGTTCCTATACATGCGAGAACTGGTGATTGTCTGCGATGGGTGGGAAACAAAATTGGCTCAGTCGTTAAGGTAGATGATGACACTCTGAAGCATCAAAATCTGTTATGGTGTAGAATGAAAGTCAAAACATCCCAGAAAGCTAACCTGGGTGGCCTTCTTAAAGTGGTGATTGATGGTAAAAAATATGATTTGATTATTGATGAAGAGGAAGGGCTTGCTTCTGCTACATATCTTCGATCGAAAACTGCACATGACTGGCCGGAAAAGATGAAGGCGGCGGAGAAACTCCAGATTCCGGTTGAACCCTTGAATTTGAATTTGAATTTCCAATCTCATTCAAATTCAAATTCGAATATTTTGGAAAAAGAGGCGGGCTTGGTAGATACTTCTGTTTTGGTTCCCGAGAAATTAGCAACTTCACTTTCTAAAGCGGGTCAAATAGGTAATAACTGCTCGGTTGACCTGCAAGGTGGCAAAAAAGGAAGTAAATCTCAGTCACAAAAAATGAGCAGCAGATTATGCAAGTGTGGACGCGCAGCTAATGGAAATAGAACCAGGGGCAGACCAACAAACAAGCAATCTTATCCTTATAGACCGGTGGGTATCTATGCTACCAGTGTGAGCCATTACATGCGGAAGATTAATGCAAAAGCTTGTAGAAATAAGCGAGTTCAGATCATGCGTCAAAAACGAGATGCCAAGGACGTGGAGATTTCTGCAACTGTTAAAGAAACTTCAATAATGCCTGAGTATATACCAGAAACTCAGGAGGAGATACTGCTTGAAGCCTCTAAAACAGTGGAAATGGCAAACCAAATTGGAGTTGAAATAAACCAAAATCATGTGCCAACTCTTGTCTCTCTGGAAATTCGGGACTGGAAAGCCAACCTGTCCTAATCAGCGGTTTTTCACAAGGTGTGTACCTGTATTAATGAAGATTCTCAGTCATAACATCAGAGGAATAGGAGGGGGAGAAAAAAAGAAGGATATTCAAGAGATGATAAGAAATTACGACATTCGGTTAGTTTGCATACAGGAAACTAAACTAATGCAGATGGCTCCTAGAATTGGGGCTAAACTATGGGGTAGTGGTGATACAGAATATGAGTTTCAACCGTCTAGAGGTAGATCCGGTGGTCTCCTTACTGCGTGGAGAACTGACTCTTTTTGCTGTATATCTAAATGGCAAAGTGCAGGACTGGTGGAAGTTGCTGGAAAGTGGCAGACTGATAATCAATCTATGGATGTAAGGATCCTAAACATCTATGCTCCCTGTATTTTTGAAGAACGAAGAAGGCAATGGAGGGTGATATTGCACAGAATGCATCAGTATCCAACATGTAACTGGATTCTCCGTGGTGATTTTAATGCAGTGCAAAGTACAAATGAAAGAAGAAGCAATTCACAACCTGTGTTGAGAGAAATAGAGGAGTTTGACTCTTTTCTGAAAGATACTGACTTAATTGATCTACCTCTGCAGCTGAGAAACTATACATGGTTTCAACCAGGAGGGTTTACCACCAGTCGACTTGACAGATTCTTAATCTCTGAAGGGGTTCTAAATGCCTGGCCACAACTATCTCAAATGGCTCTGGACAGAAGACATTCTGATCACTGTCCCCTTATTCTTATAAATGACAAGAAAAATTGGGGTCCTAAAAGTTTCAAAGTCCTGAATGCCTGGCTCATGCACCCTGATTTTGATCAGTTTGTCAAAACCACATGGGAACAGGCTACTGCTACCGGTACTAAAGGTTTTATCTTGGTCCAGAAGCTCAAACCGCTCAAGGAAAAGCTGAAGCTATGGAATAAGGAAGTCTTTGGGGAACTCAATCTAAAACTTAAAGAAGCCCAAACTCAGATGAATGACTTAGACAGGAAAATAGAGCAGGCAGACTTAACTGCAGATGAAAGGCAGATGAGAAAGGAGGCAAGTGTGGAGTTGAAAAAGCTGTCTAAAATGCTTAGCACGCTAATATTCCAGAAAGCAAGAAGCAGATGGATTCGTGAAGGGGATGCAAACACTCGTTACTTTCATGCATGTGTGAAGCAGAATAGAGCCAGGAACACTATACATGGTATGATTATTAATGGTTCCTGGGAAAGTGAGGTGGCAACAGTCAAGCAATATCTACATGAAACATATGCTTCTCATTTTGCTAAGCATGAGGAGCAAGTTGCAGTGGCACACTGGAACATCCACGACAGAGTCAATACTACTGAAAATGAGATGTTAACTGCTCCCTTCAGTGAAGAAGAGATTACGGCAGCAGTTCATTCATGTGGGAGCAACAAAAGTCCAGGTGTTGATGGACTCAACTTCAATTTTATCAAGCACTTTTGGAGTGTACTAAAAGCGGATTTCATGGAATTTATCACTAATTTCTGGTACTCTGGCAAACTAGTAAAGGGTTTGAACTCAACATTGGTTGCATTAGCACCCAAAAAATCAGCTCCTCAGAACATGCATGATTTTCGTCCTATTTCTATGGTGGGGGCTGCTTATAAGATACTTAGCAAGATTCTGGCTGGAAGATTGAGCAAGATATTAACCAGAATCATTCCCCAAACCCAAACAGGTTTTATACCAAAAAGACATATTCTGGATAGTATCCTCCTGACTAGTGAACTCTTGCAGGATGCCAAGCAGAAGAAAAAGGAATGTGCCATCATAAAACTTAATTTCCAAAAGGCTTTTGACAATGTGTCATGGTCATATTTATGGCAACTGATGAGAGGCATGGGATTTTGTGAAAAGTGGATCTATTGGATAAAGGGATGTATTGAATCGGCCTATATATCTGTCACGGTCAACGGGAGCCCATGTGGAGAATTTAAAATGGGAAGAGGGCTCAGGCAAGGTGATGCCCTATCACCTCTGCTATTTGCAGTTGCAGCTACTGGACTACATGAGCTCTTAACTAAAGCTAGGGAACATAACCTGCTGACGGGTTACAAAATTGGAGATGGAGACTTTGCTATAACCCATCAACAGTTTGCCGATGATACAATATTATTACCAATGGCTCTATGGAGGATGTACAGACTCTAAAGAGACTGCTAAGGACTTTTGAAATTATCTTTGGGCTTAAAATCAACTATATGAAAAGCAGACTCTATCCTGTCTCGATGAACAGTGCTATGATTGCTACTCAAGCAGCCATACTGAATTGTAAAGTTGACAGTACCCCTTTCACTTATCTGGGTGTTCTAATTGGAGCCAACCAAAGATTAGAAAGAACCTGGCAGCCAGTGCTCCAAGCACTTGAGAAAAAACTTAGGGTCTGGGACAAAAATATCTCTCCTTGGGAGGAAGAATCACCATGATAAAGGCTGTTCTCACCTCAGTCCCACTCTACTATCTCTCCATCTACAAAGCTCCTGCCATTGTTCTTAAGAAAATGACTAGTATCATGCGAAAGTTCCTATGGGGAGAGGAAGCTGAGGGACCTCGCAAAATATCCTGGGTTGAATGGAGGAAAATATGTTGTAAGATGAAGGATGGAGGGTTGGGAGTGAAATCCCTTTTGCAATTCAATGAAGCGCTGTTAGGGAAGTGGGGATATAGACTTATCCAAAATGATGAGCAACTATGGTCTAAAGTTCTAAGGGTGAAATATGGTGATTTCAACTTGGATACTGACGCTAATGTGCCAAGCTCAAGCTGTTCTATCTGGTGGAAAGATCTAAAGAACTCTGTACTGACTAAAGAATGGTTCTATAGCAGGCTGAAACGACAAATGGGTACTGGTGCAACTACCAAATTCTGGCAACACAATTGGTTGGCTGCACAGTCTTTGGCATCTCTATTTCCTGATCTATACCTCAATGCTAATGATAAAAATAACACAGTACTGGAGAAAGGACAGTTCAATCTCACCTGGAACTGGAATTGGGAATGGCAACGAGCTTTAAGTCAAGAAGAACAGCAACAATTTGATCACCTCCTGATGCTGCTACATCTCGCACCTGCTCCTGAAAATGAAGAAGATAAATGGATATGGCAGTCAGGGCAATCTGTGACATACACTACATCTGAAATGTATGGAGTATTAATGGAAAATGTCTGGCAATCAGCTCAACCTGATAGATGTGCTGCAGCAGTATGGCAACAAGATGTCCTGCGAAAAATATCAGCTTTTTGCTGGAAGCTTCTGCAAAATAAAGTCCCAACCCTAGATAATCTTGCTCGCAGAGGAGTTGTGCTAAATACTCAGACATGCCCTATGTGTTTGACGGAGCCAGAGACTGCGGAACATACCTTCCTCCGGTGTGTAGAATCTACAAAATTATGGCGAGCTTGCTGGGATTGGGTTCAATTCACCAAAGCCATTCTCTCTGAACTTCAGCAAATTCCGCTTCAATATCAGTCTCTCCCATCCCGATCGTGGGCCAAGCATCTCTGGAATCTACTCTGGCAGCTCGTGATTTGGCAAATTTGGAAGAAGAGAAACGATCTGGTCTTCTGTCAAGAGAGATCAAAGACCTGGGCGGAGCTCGAGCAAATAAAACTAAGAAGCTGGCTTCAACTGCGTGCTTACGGTAAAATCGATCAAAGCGTGGGATTTGGGGATTGGAGTAGAGAGATGATTATGTGTAT
>JAOYMZ010000468.1:0-10118 GCA_025802335.1 Pinguicula primuliflora | reverse complement strand
ATTGAGTGGGACAGGTGAATTTGTGGCAGAGTTCACATATTGTGCAGGAAAAACAGAGAACAGAGTGGACCAAAATGGACAGCAAAAAGAAAGCAACACAAGACACCCTGTAACAGGTAAGTTTGTTTTTGTTTAATTTTGTGAAAATGTTTAACATAAATCTATATGTCTATGTCCTGTAACCACAATTGCGTAGAGTTGTATACGGTGTTGTGGTGTAGGTGATATATGTTAGAATCGCATTGCTTTCGATTCACCCTTTAATGAGCTCGAAATAACTACATATACAGTACGCATGGATCAAAATATGTACTATCTTTTTTATCTAATAAAACTCCTATGTCAAATAAAAAAAGTATCAATATTTTTTTTTAAGCAAAGCAAAAAAAAGTATCAATACTATAAGTGGCCATGTTAAACGACGCAAAGAACCTCTTCTCCACTTCATGAAACGACATTCACACTGCTGATGTGGACTTTTGTGTCCGCTCATGTGGCTGACTCCAATTTGCTGACGTAAGTGTTCGCCTTTGTTTAAAAAAATAAAAAACACAAACCAAAAAAAAGGAAGAACCTCCAGGAAATTTTTTGTTTGTGCCACAAAATGGCTTCTAATTTTTGAAAATGCCACGCACCGATCTTCGAAAGACCGGTAAGAGCCACCGGTCTTCCAAAGACCGGTATTCACAGATATCGGTCTTCCAGACACCGGACATCATTAAAAAATCATTAATATCCTTAATATCAGATTAAGACCTACCGGTCTTCAGAAGACCGGAATCTCTTATCTTCTTCAAATCATCTTCATCTTCTTCAAATCATCTTCATCTTCAAAGTATAGTGAGCTTTTCTTCAGTGGAACAATCGTATCTTCTGGAGTCTTGGCTAGCCGGTAATTCTTGTCCTTTCGCACGCTCCAATTCATGGCATAAATGTGCCATGGTGCTACGTATGTGTAGATCTCCTCCGAGCGTCGCTACTGCTTGTTAGAACCTTCTTGATTCGGCTCGTTGCTCGTCGCCATTTTTGGCCCATTCTGCTCCGGCATTCCGAGAAGTAGATTCTGGAAGAAAGCTCTGCAAGCGAGTAATTGCAACACCAGTCAAGAAAACAGAGAAATTGGCACGTAGATTCCAATTGAAGATTCCAATTGGCAACACAAGAAAATAGCAACGGAAGAAAAATGAAGATGAAGAAAAGCCCACTGTACTTTGAAAACAGCAACAGAAGAAAACAGCAACTCAAAAATGAAGATCAAGAAAACAACAACTGAAAAAAACAGCAATTGGTTCCAACTGAAGAAAAGCCCACGATGAAGATGATTGAAAATGATTTGAAGAAGATAGAAGAGATACCGGTCTTCTTGTTAATATATTAAGGATCTTAATGACTTTTTAACCATGCCCGGTGTCTAGAAGATCGGTATCTGTGAATACTAGACCGGTGACTCTTGACCGGTGCGTGACATTTTAAAAAATTAAAAGCATTTTGTGGGGGCAAACAAAAATTTTCCAAACCTCCACCCACTTTTCGGCCCGACACAATACTCAGTCCATTGACCTAATCGCCCGCCGCTGCCTGTATCGATCGCGCTGTATGTACACAATACTTCTCTGATCTTTACATTGTTGAGTATCTATATTGCTACGTTGAATCGAACACTTTGCATATTTGTTTGGAGATAGGTACCAAAGATAATCGAATGGATTGTCTTATCTGCTTGCAATGTTGGGGCTAAGCCAGCATTATGATTGTTGTGTTTCTGTTTCTGCAGAAAATGTTTACGTTTGACAGCGGATAATTGTGGCAATAAGTGTCCTGAATGCCGGCAGCATATCAGGTTCATTCTGCAATTCTTTAGCTTCATTTTGTTGCAATCTATGGAGGAAGGGGCTCAAAATTCCCGTGTTCTGAATTAATAACAGCAACGCGAAATTATGCCTTTCTGTGTTCTGAATTTTCTGTGAACACTGTTCTGCCTTGCTGCTGCTCATAATCTAATCTCCCCACTTGATTTTGTTCATTCTAAAATTGTTTGTGTTCATTCTTGACCATCGATAAGGCGCAAGGTCAATTCTTGAAGTTTGTTAAAATCGACCTTCGCGAGCCCATTTTCAGTCGGTCAGGCATATGTTGCTTTGTCACGCTGCACATCATAGGACATGGTCAGCGTGCTTCTTCCTAAGGACAGCAAAGGATGCACCACAAATATGCTTTTTGTTTGAACTTCCATTTCATTTGCATTTGCTGTTCTGCACTAAATGACATGTTTCTTCATGTTGACCCTATTACGTTCATTTAAGCTGATACATGGGAGGCCAATAAATCAACCAGTTGGTGGACTTGTTTGAGATGCTTTCATATCGTGTCTTCTTCATGTCTTCACTGAAACCAAAATTCATATAAGCAACTGTTTGAGATGCGTTCATATTGTGTCTTCTGTCGATGCTCCTGAACTACACAGTCTTCTGTTGTCTCCATCAGACTTCCATAAGTATTTGCTATTCTGCAACCCAAAAAATTGGTGTGTTAAATTGAGTGATGCGCTAACTTGGTTTCCCTATAGGTACGAAGGTATGCTTCTGCAAGGGACAGTGTTCTGAAAAGGATGAAAACAAATATGACTATTGATCGGAGAGTCTACAGCTCTACCAATGGATGAAAATACGTTTTCCAGTTGATTTTGGCTCACCGGGTTAATTTTTCAGTTGATTTTTGCTTAGAGTTTTGGGTTTAGACACTATAGTTGTGCTTTTGATCAGTCCCTCGCAGTGCATCTAGATAATATTGAGGCAATAATTCTACCTATGTGGCTGCATTGAGATTTTCGGTCCCTCGCAGTTGGATTTTGTAGTGCAGTCGGATTTTAGTGAAGTTGTAATTGTGGTTCATATTACTGATCTGCGAGGTTATCAATGGATAGCTTTTGAGCAGTGCTTTGTTAATTTCGAGCATACATTCTCAAAGGCATATATAATCCATATATTGCATTCTTAATCGTATGGATGGACGCAGTTGTTTCATTTTTGATAAATTGTTGCATTTCCATTTGCATTTTCCATCTGCATATTGATTTCCCATCTGTTCCCGTTTGATTCTGCTTATTTCTTTGTGATTTTATTTTGTTTGTTTCTTTCTGTCGCTCTGCATTTCGCTCTGTCCCCGTTAGATTTTGTTTCTTCCTGTCACTCTGCATTTCAAACTGCATTTCTTTGTGATTTTATTTTGTTTGTTTCTTTCTGATTTTTCTGAATTTTATTTGCTCTAACAAATTTTTTCGCCTTCTTCCTGCATTTCCCGTTAGATTTTTTTTATTTTTTTTGTTTGTTTGTGATTTTATTTCGTTTGTTTCTGTCTGATTTTTCTTCCCTCATTTTTTGCTTCTAAAATACAGAAGAATTGTTTGCTTATGTTGTTCTTTGGCCTCCTACAGGTACTCCATACTATATGCAGAATCATTAATCAAACAGGGCACGGTAATGCAGAAATGTCAACATTCCTTGCTATTTAATTCCTGGGTTGTAAAACAATTGTAATTCCTGTTCTTCGTTGCCTGCTCTATCCTCGCTGACGACAAGCTGTCGTGCCTGATGAGAAGCTGAAAGAAGAATCTGAGGTTAGCTTCTACATTTGGGTTCAACCTTTTTCTACATTTATGCTTATATCCATAATCTCATATTCAGTATTTGGTCTTCTCAGTTCAATTAGGATGCCCAGAACTGGCCGTCCAACCGACCCATGCTGGACATACCACGTCCGCCTACCGGGGAATAAGGTCCAATATTCCTTTTGCAATCGAGCTTTCTCCTCTATTACAAATTATATTTCGAAAACAAGTCTCACAGATGTAATTTGTGTCCGTCCATGGAACCCTAAAAACTGCTGCCTCTCCCGCGCCACCGCTCCCTCGAGAATTTTGGTTCTCATCCCCACTCTGGCACCGTACCTCGGCCGCAGGAACGGTAAATTGATTTGGGGTCCTTGGCGATTTGAAAGTGATTACTTTTATGAAACCTACGCCAATGTTCGTGTTTGAAGTATGTGGGTCCTGAATATATCTACTCATTTGTTATAGATTGACTGAATTTCAATAGAATTAATATGTTTTTCTGCTGATTTTGCTGATCTATCATTTGGTTATGTTGCGGATTCATAGTACGCCATAAATTTCACCCATGTTGAGGCTTGACTTTTACGCTTTTCCCCATTATTTGTTTCAACTCTGAAAAACATATCATGTTGCGTGAATTTTTTTGCATATATCTGATTATATTAGGTTGTTTGTTTTTATTGAATGAAGCTAACGATCATTGTTCGGACAGCCACCTCAGGCATCCAGTTTCCCATCTTTCAGGATCGACCCTTCTGTCAAGGATTCCATCTACGATGCACTGATTTCGGCGAAGTTCAATGGGTAATTCTTATTAATCCTTATATTTGCGAGAACACTCTTTAACACTTTTGTTTTCCTGCCAGAATGTTTGTTTACTAGAGTTCCATTTCATTTTACTACTGACATTTTCTATTCTCACATTTCCTGTTTTTGGTTGCTATAGACATTTTGCTGCTGTTTTTTTCCCTTTGCTGCAGTTTACATTTGGTTTCTACTGCAGTTTTTTCCCTTTGGTTGCTACTGCTTTTAATTTAATTCCTGTTTTTATTTCCGTTGCTACTGCTTTTGTTGCTTATGAAATTTTTGTAAAAATTGCTGCAATACATTTCATTTTGCTAATGACATTTTGCTGCTGACATTTCATGTTTTTGGGCTGCTATTGACATTTTGCTGCTGTTTTTTCACCTTTGCTGCAGTTTACATTTAGCTTGCATATTTGGTTTCTACTGCTTGGAACTGGAATTACGAATGTATGCTACTGTATTAATTTAATTCCTGTTGCTACTGCTTTTGTTGCTTATGAATTTTTTTTCCTTATTCTGGTGCTTATTTTGGTTGCACCAAGTTACTGATTCATTGTTGCACTTCGTTACTTATTCTGTTCGTGGAGATTCAATGCTTTGGGTTTATCAGAAAAAAAAATGAAGCACTGTTGCCTTTTTAAACGCTTCGTTTACCTCTTTAGTTACACTTAGGTGCTACTTTCACAGTTTACCAGATCCTAAGCACAGCAATGGCTGCACGGCTAATATCGTTTATCGAGAGGTTCTTCAATGAGTAAGTTATTTATCCATCTTTACTGATTCCTTGGATTAACACGTGCTTGCAGATTTTTTACTGTATTTGACTGATCAACTTTACAATGTTCACATTTGTAGTGGTATGAACTTTACTAATTTATAATGTGGTTGTACCATTCGCATTCTTGCCGTGATCCAGTTCATATATTATAACCAGCCTCTTTGAGATGCTGCTACCTATCTTTTGTGCTTCAAAAAATGAATTATGCTTTCTGCAGGTTTTCAGCCTCCTTTCAAGGAGGCGTTATGGCCTTTTGATTTCTTCTTTGCTGTTAGAAATGCGTTTTACCTTTGGGCAGCTATCGGTGTCTCCTCCTTTCAAGGACGCTAGTTTTTGTAACTTGCAGGTTTTTTCATTTGTGAAATAAATTTTGGTAACTTGCAGGTGGAATAAATTATTGCGTGGGATGGAAAGCCACATCATTATTTGTGAAAGTAGATTTTACCTCATTAAAATTACTGGGTATATTTGGTTTGGTCTGGTTTAATTCCTATTATAGTATGGATCATTGGATACGTTTATTTCAGTAGTATCTTATTAAACTTCGGAATCGTGGCCAGGGCCATAACCTTTTGCATTAGAAAAGTCTTTTGACAAATATCATTTCTTTTCCAGAATAATTATACACGTCCTACGGAATCCGACAAGGGTGTGCAGTGGCCCACAGTTGGATAGATCCCGATTCCAGATACATTTCTTGCCAAACCATCCAATCTCGGAAATCATTAAATTTTATTAAGATTCCAATCACTATCTATTATATCGACCCCACAAATAATCACTATATTATATAATATTATTTTAATGTCATCGAAAATATTGTTGATTGTTTATAAAATTCAAGTTGATCTAGTGTAGCCTAAAAGCACCATTTTGAGAAAGTGCTAGGCAGAACTTAAGCGGTGCCGCTTAATATCTAGGCGGTGCTTAACCGGTCAGGGGGCGTTCGGTGTCTAGGTGCCCGTTTAGACAATCTTATAAGCGGTTTAAGCAGGAATTTGGACAAGGCGGAGTGTAGCATCCTAGCGCCTAAACGGTCTAGCCGATCGCCTTCTCGAACAGAGGTAAAAAGTAGCTCAAAAATGGGAGGAGGATGGTTGAATGACAACATTATTAGATGATAGTATGTAGAGTGACAATTGCATGTCATGAATTTAAATCTCTCTAGCGATACGAGTTTATCACATATAAGTTGCAAGTGTGACTTCTCTCTCTACAGTGATTTACAGGTTATTGCACTAGAGCGTCGTGTTTACCTATCTCGACATAGTTTCTACTTTATAAAAAATGATTATGTTCAACCCAAATTTTATCGACAAAACTTTTTTTATCATTACCAGCACAAATTTAAATCATTATAATCAATCGAAATTGAAACCACAAAAAAAATTACGAAAATAGTATCAAAAGAAATCTTCTCCTAAACAACTAATAGTCCGATTGGTAGAAGAGAGATTGACTTGACAATTGCACTCCGCTCAACCACATTACCTATCAACAACAACAACAAAAAAAGTCCTTTGCTTGTGAGGAGCAAAAACCTAACTGATTTTATTCTTTGCTTGGAAGCACAAAATACTAAACCCACATTCCAATCCAACTCAACCAATGATTCCGATTCAGAGCGAACCCTAGTTTGAAGTCCATTTAACAATCCATAACAAGCAACCGAAAACAGAGCACACGAATGAAACCTGTTCAACAAATCGCCGACTTGCGAGTTGCGACGTCATTGGCGTAAAGATCGATCTAACACACACTTGCGTCCCGGGATTACTCAGTTCCCACTTGCACCACACTAAAAAATTTATATCTTGGTTGCAAAGTGGAGAAATTGGAGAGTTGTCGGAGGAAAAAAAAAATTCAGAGAGAGGATAGTGAGTAAGTGTTTCTGTGTTTTGAGATTGAGATAATTTGATTGAAATTATATGAGGAATAGAGTTCGAATCCAAGCTGGGAAAGCACGGAGATCAGTTCTTGGATGGGGTCTTCGATTGTTTCAATGAAATCACGGCTGCGCTCGTATTCTCGAGGATGAGTGAATCTGCATATAGGGTTGACACGACGGCGCGACTCGCCCAATGGCGGATCGAAAATATGGCTTCTTGCACATACAGAAAATCAGATCCTTTCAGAATAGGAAAATGGAATTGGTATGTCAGAAGCACTTTTTCCGATCTACCATTTCAGCTGCTACTTTTTATTAGCTGTATCTAAATGTTCTTTTTTCTTGTACGAGATGAACCAGTCTTGGGTTCAAATTGGATTGTATATATATATGTATAGTATTCAGAAATTTTCTGCTATTGGACACGTGCCCTTACCATCCGAATTCTAAATCTGATCATCAGATTTTAATCTGATGGCGAGGATTTAAACACTATGAGATTTCAGTATTGATAAGCACCGTAAGTGTGCCAATTGGTTCTGATCTTGGTCGTTTTGGATGAAGGCATTTGTCGATGGAGAAGAGCCGAAATGTATTCATTAAACTCTTCCCGGAGATATCGAATGCAAACAGAGAGAATCCTCCGATTGCATCTTTCATCATCAGATTGATTTCATCTGTTGGAGACCGCAAGTGTTTAGTCCATCCAGGTTTGTTCCGTAGATTCGTTTGGCTCTCTTTATTTTTCGAATTCTAGTTTCACCCTATGATACTTGCAGAAGTTCGAGATAAACAGCTCAAGAGCAACGAGGATTTCATCTGGATTATTGAACTTCCATTAACAGGGAAGTTGATTGTTGATGTAGAGTTTCTTGATCTAAAAGTTGCATCACCAGATGTAAGAATATCTCCTGTGAACTCTTTTGATTGGTTAGAAGAAGTTGCATTCCTGGGAAAATCGTCAACTTTTTGTGCTGTCATAGAACTTAGAAGCTTGTTTCATAGGATGAACCAATGTTTGCCGTTACTGGCTTATAAAATAGAGCAATGATACACATACATAGTTATGTATCAGTATGACCAATGACATGATAACACATATTATAATTGAGGTCTTTAGGTTTAAGTGATTTAACACATTTGTTTTACGTGTGATTGGGAACCACATCATACAATGTGTCATTGGTCATAAATAATTATGTATGAAAAATTATGTAAGTTTTGTATTATTGTATAAAATAAGCAAAAGGTCAAGTTTTGTGTGTGTTTTAGAACTTTTAACTTTTTCTTTGACCTCTTTAAATTTCACTGCTTGTATGAATTATGAGTTGTTGCAGCAGACACTGTTGAAACTTGGTCTGTGCTCTTACAATTACAGTGTTCTGGTCCTTGCTCGATTTGGGGCAAAGAGTTCACACAAAGACACCCTAGTAATCCAGCTCTTGCATCCCTTGGCCGGATGTTGTCCGACAGTATACATACTGACATTGTCATCTACGCCTCGGATGGAAGCATCTCAGCTCACCGTGCAGTTCTTGCATCCAGATCCCCAGTCTTCCGCAGCATGTTTACCCACGATCTCAAGGAGAAAGAAATGTCTGCCATAAACATTTCTGACATGTCCGTAGAAGCATGCCAAGCTTTTCTGAATTACATATATGGCAATATACAGAATGAAGAGCTCTTGACTCACAGGCTGGACCTTCTCCGAGCAGCTGATAAATACGACATCTCTGATTTGAAAGAAACCTGCCATGAAAGCCTCCTGGAGGACATCAACACAGGAAACGTTCTGGAAAGGCTCCAGAATGCGTATTTGTATCAACTGCCGAAATTGAAGAGTAGCTGCATGAGATATCTGGTGAAGTTTGGCAAAATATTCGACATCCGAGATGATTTCAGCACGTTCTTGCAATCTGCAGATCGAGAACTGATTGCAGAAACACTGAATGAAATCCTCGCAGCCTGGAAAGGATTCTGAAAATCCCGGAAAGAAACAAAAAAGGAAGCTGTGTTTGGCTTTGGCTGTACATTAGTCCTCACCATTTGTTGCCAAGAATAGGTATTCTCTTGCATAATATGCTCAGATATGGCTTATGTGTATGTACAGGGGATTGGATTTGCATGCGATTGTTACCGATGTACATAGCAATAGCATATAGCAAATGCATTTGATTCATACGAAAACACAATGTAAGTTGTGAATATGACACAGAAACTGTGCTTGTTATTTATGAAATTCAGATTTTTTCATAAATTACTTTGGTTTCATTGCTACTATTTATGTACGTTGGGACGGGGACATACAACACTTTATTCGGACACGGAGTATGTTCGGTCAGATGATGTGCTTCGCAGTTCGCACCTATGTTTTTTGTTTGTTTCTTTCTTTTTTCTTTTTCCTTTTTCCTTTTTCCTTTGATTTTGCCAAATTCCTATGCTAAACATGATCAACTTCCTAAATTATAATTTCAATTTGCAAGCTTTAAATCTAGGCATTGTATGTATAAAATATTATGAACCATACAAAATAAATATCCCATATCAAGTAGGCAAATTTTTTCTTTTGCCACAGGGTCTCGCCGTTTTTTTGTATTTGCCACTGCCCGGGCTTGGCAACAACGGGCGTATAGCCCGGGCTTCCGAAAAACGGGATTAAGTAATCCCGTTGTTGGCAAGCCCGGGCATCATTAATGTCGCTAACTACTCACTAATGTCGCCCGGGCTTGGTAAGGACGGGATTACAGAATCTCGTCCTTGTCAAGCCCGAGCATTTTGCTTATATCAGTGCGGTCGACTCATTCTCATCGCCGCCTTCTCGTCGCCGATTCCCGTTCTTCCGCACCCCGTCGCCGTCGCCGATTTCCGTTCTTCCGAAGCCCGTTTCTTCCCAAAGGTGAGTCTTCCGAATTGGGAAGCCCGTTTCTTCCCAAAGCCCGAATTAAGTTGAATTTTTTTCCGAATTGTTAGAGTTTACGGAAGATATTACGAATTGTTATGGGTTACGGAAGATTTTACGAATTTTTATTAAGTATT
>JAOYMZ010000467.1:0-10118 GCA_025802335.1 Pinguicula primuliflora | reverse complement strand
TGATTGGATTAGTTTAGTTGCCATGTTTTTCGAGTGTAAACTTGTGTGTTGGTTGATTTGCATTTTTCTAGTGTAAACATTGAGGTTTTATAACAGGAAATGTCGCGTTGGTTTGCTTCTGTTCATTGATTCTGTGCAGCATATGTTTTGGTTGGTTAGATTATGTTCTGAAAATCTGGGCTGGTTAGATTCTGTTCTCTGTTCATTGAATCTGTTCTGTACAACCGGATTATACTTCTTCAAATCCTATTTACAGCTTGTGAGATTGATTAAATGTGGGATGAGATTGTAAATTAAAAAAGGGGTATTTTTGTCTTTAAACGTTCATTTAACTGTTACATCAACCCAAATCAATCTAAAAGTAAACACACAAAAACATAACTACCACAATCAAAATCAACATTTGAAAATTGTTTACTGCATTTGACATTGATTTGACTAACTACCCTAATCAAAATTCATCTGAAAATTTTTTTGGGACGGTAAACGGGGCCGAAGAAGAGGAGGATAAGGAGATAGATACCTTAGTGTCAGATGATGATTCCATTTATGCCTAAGTATCACTTATCGATATTCATGAAGAAGATGAAGAAAATTTGGAGCATAGGCTTCCATTAATTAACCATTCGGGATGTGAATGATGATGTCTTTGAGTCACATCTTGAGGATTAGGCACCAACACTATCTATGGCAATTTACGATGAAAGTTGAACATAAAACTATATTAGTCTTATTCTGCTAAACTTATTTAACAAGGATTTTGTTATTATGACATTTAAATTTACCTTTTTTAATGTTCCAATCATATAATTTTATTACTATTTTACTAATGGGCGTCGCCTAGGCATTGGGCAGCCTCCGATCTCCCCAGATCCACCCAACGTCTTTTTTAACACTGCTTGCTAATAAGGTTGAGCACTTGAGGCCGAGATTTTTAAATGGAGTGAAGAGGAAGAAGGAAGGAATAAACACTTATGAGTTTGTCAAATATGTCTTGCAGAAGATTATAACTATGATGAATGTCCCTCAATTCATGAAGACACTACCAAGTAAAAAGTTTCCTCGACCATGATTAAGGGAGACCCTACAACTATGCTAATTACCGGTCACTACCTAACCTTAGTTATAATCATCCTAACAATGCTTGGAATCCACAACATCAAATCCCAAATCAGTGCCATGAAGGAGGTCATAGTCGAATAACTTACAGGATACGATCAAGGACTTAATCAACTTGTCACAAGTGGAACTTTCAATTCCAAACAAATGCAAGGAAGAGAATCGTGAAGCAATTGAGTGAATTGGCCGAGAGTATGAAAAAGTTGAAAGCTAAGGATTTGATGGGTGCTATGTGCAAGTGTACGCTATCTCAGGCAATACTTTACTGGTGGGTAAAGGTCATTCTTCGACGAGGAGTAAAACCTAACACATGCTTAAATTCACAACTAATGTCAAGGTAACTGAATATTCAGTGGGTTGTATTTTGCTAACTATTAAACAAAATGAAATGAATACAAGTGCATTGGAAATTTAGCCGGACTTAAATCAATTGTTATGAAGACAACAAGTCCAAATAAATTTGGCAAAAATCACAATATGGAGAGGTGACTCAAGACTTAGACATCTTGCCTAACTATTTTGTGATGAACTCTAACTATGTATCAAGTAATCACCACTTTTGCTTATCTAAGACCATAGAACTCATGCAATACTCACTCTGTTCCGAGGTTTACTTATTAGTGTACCTAGCATAAAGAGAATTTGGCCTCCCGGCCTCATCTCAAGTATGCTAGTGAATGTCAAATCACAATGTGAATGGTTCTTTAGATATGACACCACCAGTTAGGGGTAATCTCTCAAGAACGGTGGTGTGGATGTACCTAATATCGAATCTACACAAGTGATCCCTCAAAAAGTGCATATCACCTAGCTAAGCTCATATCATTCGGCCAAAATAACATAAGCATATGAAAAAAAAGCACCACCATCATAGAAAAGTAATGATGACATTCAATACATAGAGAACGAATTCAAAACAACATAGTTTTGGCTTAACTGAGCCTTGAATCTAGAGGATTTAGCTCATGCTTGAAGCATGAGCTAATAAAACCACAAATGAATCAGCAAGCAAAGCCATGACACTGTTTGAAAACAACAACAAGAGAAATCTTCCACCGGAGCACCAAATGACCGCATGTGCTTGAATTGCCTAGAACTCCCCCTTCGCTGCCTCCAATGTGTCCTACGTATGAATAACGATTGTAGAAGACTTATAGGACAACAACCTGGTGAGGTTACAGCACAATTCTCCAAGTTGTTTGAGAGATACAGCTGTTGCAAGTGTCGGATCTGTCAATTACTCTTCTTTCACCAAAATGCCAAAACTTCTTTTTTGGTTGTTGGTGACCTTCACCCGAAATGGCAAATTCTTGTCTCCTTGATCCATGTATGTCAGAATTTGACTCTAACATATCCGAATGTTGCACAAGACCTAATATACATAAATGAGCACAAATCAAACGATAGTATAACTGATTAGGGCTTGTTTTCATGAATGTACTAAGATAAATAAGCTCAAAATGTGATAAAATATTAGCTTATCAACTACCCCACACTTAGATGATGCTTGTCCTCAAGCATATGATCACTATAAACCACCAGAGATGCAATCAAGATAGTGTGAATGTATGAGCTCAAATGAAGCACAAGGAAGAACTAGAAGGTGTCATGCATAGCCGAGGTGTGTCTGATTTGTGAGGTAGCTTGAAGCAAGCAATCAAATGCATCCATATGGCTCATATGGTAGTGTAATGTCAGGGCTATTAAAATGTGGGCTCAAATGGAGAGTTGTGTCTCTGCAAAGGTAGTTTAGGGGAAGAAGAGCATCACTATACATTGTCTTTGTTCATGCTTCCCTACTAGCCTCTAAGTGCATTTTTCTTTGCCTATTTTCTGCTTCATCAGGGATCAACCGAACTCTTCTTCATCTAACTATATCCTAATGCATGGGTCTTTGCAACAATGTAAGGCCAAGCCTCAACTCCATCACCCTCTTATAAAAAGATAGTGTTTAGGTGATGGTTCCTCTCTTGATTGAGTTGGAACAGAACATGATGACCTCTCACTTTGGCTAAACTAGAACGTGGACAATCTTCTAATGTCCAATCTGAATGAGAGATAACATCAATCAACTGCTCTTGACCCTTCTTCTTTTGTCTTCATACACTTGATGTTTATTTTTCTTGATTGTTCTTCTTTTTCCGCTTGTGTTTCAGCTCAGCTCTTTCTTTAATGGTTGCTGAACTTCTTTGTGGGCTTCCTGGATTTACTTTAGTTCTCCATTAACTTTGAATAATAGCAAATCTCCTTTGATTAGTGATGCATGCAAAGTGTACACGATCAAGTTATAGTACAATGCTATAGAGCAAGGGTCATGATCCACAGAGTGAGACTTCCACACATGCAACTAACTCAGAACAGCTATCATAGTAATTGAATATTCCAAGGGGTGTATCTAATAATCTACTAAATATAATGAAGTCCAGCAAAATGCAATGGAAGGCTAATCAAGTCTAAAACAAATATTGTGAGACATTTGATCCAAAATTACAGCAAAAATAGAGATAAAATATAGAATAAGGAGATGAGTCAAGGCTGGGGTATGTTGCCTTAGCTATACCACTAATGACTTGTCTTATGCACCAAATGACCAATTCTTGCTAATCTAGAACCACACAATCCATGTATAACTAGCCCTATAGTCAAGGAACTATTTGGGCTAACCAACTTAAAGGCAAGTTGGGGTAATACTTTAAGGACGACTAATTGGTAAACATAGTGAAGGCTTTGGCCCAACTAAAGTCAAGATATGGTCTTGTTCTTATGTGTGACCTCACAAGTTAGGGATCATACCCCAAGGACGACAGTGTGACAATGCCTATTGTTGAATCCACATATTTGACATCTCAATATATGCAAATCCCCAAAATAAACTCAAGATACTTCGGCCAAATTAACTCAAGATTATAAAATCAGCACATAATCATTCAAGACAGCAAGTATGGTTCAAAAAGTTCAATAAAACATTGCCAAAATGATAAAGCTCGGCTCAACTGAGTCCTAAGTTTACAGAATTAGCTCATGCTTGAAGCTTGAGCTGATATAAGCATTGAGATGTAGCAGCAAGTTGGAGACATGGTTGTAAACAACAAGATATTAGCTTTGGAACACCAGATGACCAGTTTCTCTTTTCGTCCAAAAATTGCCTCATCTGCCGCCTCAAAAATTGTATATCTCTGAATGAGAAATATTCATGACTTCAATGATGATGCCCCTGTGAAATTTCAGCATGGCCCTTGATGATGATGGTATCACGTATGGCTTAGTCGGCACCGTACTCAATTATTTAACTTAGTACAGTTTTTGAGAAGCATATAGTCAAGTACAATGGACATCAAGTACACAACTCAAATGAACCGGATGGTGAAGTATGGGCGAACGTTTTGCAGGTAATATAAGATATACTTTTCCAGTTCTTCAGTGATACCCATCTTTTCTACCTCCAAGATGATATGCATGCTCGGTTATCAACCTTTAATTCATTATATGTGGCCTAATCCACATAGCAACTATTCTAACCACTCTCACACAGCTAGAGCAAGCACTGGTCAGCGGCTTAGCAAAGCATTACTTGAGATACAAATCACAGGACAATGACTATTACCACAAATTACCCTTCGCGTGGCCTTTTAATGGTTACATAAGGTACTATTTCCATCACACAATACTCTCTTTTTATTGCAGGTCTTCCACGAAATCTCAACTCCAAGAACTTATATGCAGCAAGTTTTTTAATATAAACACCAGAGACATTTTTTGATAGGGAATTTTCTTTCATTAAAATTCAAAAGAAAGAGTATTTACAAAGTCTACTAAGCTATCTAGGAACAAAATGAACTAAAACATCTACACAGACATCTAATCATGCTCTAAACATGGTTTAAAATTACAAACTATTTGAATCTCTTCAATGGCCAATCTAAATGAAATTGACCCAATCTAAAGATAGGAAATGGGTCCACCCTAAATTAGGGTTGGCCCAACCACTCAAACCCTAGAGTTTGAGGTGGGAGTCACACACACACTATGTGTGCGGCTGGAAAAGCAGAGGTGCCAGAAGCAGGGATACTTGGTATGCTGGAAAACAGAGTGCTGAAAGCAGGGAGCAGGGGTATGCTGGAAAAGAGAGCGCCAAAAGCAGGGAGTAGGGGGTGCCGATAGATGCAGAAAAACTGGAAGCATCAGATATCAATGAGTGCCAGAGCAGGGTGTGCCGAAAAATGTAGAATCTGAGAGCGCTTGAAGATACGTAAAAACTAGGAGCATCGGAGGACAGGGGTTGTGGACTGCATGCGGTCACTGGCAAACAAGCAATGAAAGGAACACAGGGCAAAGAACAATGAGCAAATGACTAGAACGGAGACGGCCGCAACTTGAAGTAGGAGACTCGAACGGACTATGAGCTGAGGACTGCAAACCG
Organism: Pinguicula primuliflora; assembly: GCA_025802335.1. Classification (NCBI taxonomy): domain Eukaryota; kingdom Viridiplantae; phylum Streptophyta; class Magnoliopsida; order Lamiales; family Lentibulariaceae; genus Pinguicula; species Pinguicula primuliflora. The sequence goes on along the minus strand of JAOYMZ010000467.1, from coordinate 4,579 downwards.
GAAGAAGATATGAATCTCAGTGTCATCAAGGACTGCAAGTAGATAGCTATGAGCAAGAGACAATGACAACGGTTGGGGCTTGGAACACAGAATTGAAACAGCGATGGTTGTACCGGAGCTGGGGTCGGTGGCTGAGATGGCTACTGGGATCAGAGTCTTGCAACGACCGTGAGCAGGATGTTCGCAGCAGCGAGGGGCCGACATCGACAAGTTTTTATTACGGACCACACGGAGATCTTTTTTATCAACACGTAACCCTGCATCGACAAGATTTTAGTAATAAAAATGAAAAAGAAATAGAAGAGGCACATGAATCAATTTTGCCACATCACTGTACTTGAGGCAATTTTTGTGTCACAAATTGTTCTCCGTTTTTTGAATTTGCCACCGCCCGGACTTGGGAAATTCGAGATATGCGCTCTGACATAGGAAGATTGGGAATAACAAATCCGGTTCTATGAAAACCGGGCATCTTTATCATGACTAATCTACGTAATTAACGAATCATGACTTTTGGAAGTCGAGATTTTGACACTTGGGCGGAAAAAATAATCTCAACTTTCGGAAGCCTGGGATAATGTGGACACTCTTACAAAGTCCGGGATTTATGTTATAAAAACAAGACCAATTTTCACATTTCAATATCACAAACACAACAAATATTCGACAATGAGCTACACAGGCTCAGGCGAAAATAACAACTGGCGCATACCTATATTAAAGGCAGCGACAAATCTCGCAATGAGACCTGTTATGCTGGATGAAGACTACATTGGTTGTAGAGTATCTATTTCTGGATTTGGGCCTGAATTTTTGCACTGGTGTTGGAGTAGGGCCTATGACTACTTTGCCGTTGATCTCCCAAATTTTTGTCACGTTAAGAAACAATTCTCATGGTGGAAAATGCAGTATTTTAGTGTTAGAGCATTTATGGCAGTAAATAATGCAATTATTGATCAAACGACCCACTTACTTGTGGTGGATGACGATGCGAAGTTTACTGGGAAGTAAAAAAAATCTAAAGACTATGAATTTAGAGAAGTTTATTATTGAGAAATTCTGTGTGGAAATTTAGTTTGAAATTATTATTGTTTTATTTTGAATTACGTAATAAATTGTTTACTAACATGTCTTCATGGACGCTCAAAAATATTTACAACATGGCTTGGGGCACGCTTAGTCGCATTCTCGTAGAAGAGTCTCGCCTTATAGAGGTCATCCACCACAAGTAATGTAGCTCTCCTGTATTTATCGCACTATTCACGTGATCGGAAGACGGCGTGCACCCTTAAGCACTCCATTAAAGCACGCGACCTGATTTGTTGTCATTTTACCAAAACGAGCTCCATGATCGTAGGATGCAGTCCACTTAGCTACATCAATGTCTCTTAAGTATTGGCGTGCAGCACGATTACGGGCGAGTATCTCATCCATTTAGTCATGAAACTTTATTTTGTTAGTCGTCGAACCAGCTTTCCATGTCATTTCCTTCACCAACTTATCTTTTGTAATGCGCATTCACATTCGAACAAATATGCAGGATGCAAAATCTGTTCACACTTATCTAACCATTGACTGCTGGAATTCATCTAATTGCCCTCAGACAACCTGCACCTCTATCGGAAATTATACTACTATGTCTGTTTTTGACAATGTTCGAGAAAACATTGGGCAGCCCTAAGACATTTTCGGGCCGCCCAGCGCTCAGGCCGCCTAGGCGGCACCCAGCCACACAGGCAAGAAAATATTTTTATTTTTATTTTTTTTGCAAAAAAAATATTTAAAAAAATAAAAAATTAGTTAGCCGCCAACCTAGACAGCCACCTAGGCAGCCACCTAGGCATCCTGGGCTGGCGTCCAGGCACCCTATGCGGCCACCTGGACCGTCCCGCAGAGCGCCTAGCCCCAAAGTTGGGCTTTCTAACATGTGGTCACCTACGCGACGCCTAAGCGGCCGAGGTGGCCGCATACTAGAACACTGGTCTTTGATCATGTGTAGTGCCAATCTTTCTAAAAACTAGTGCCATGAAGCCTCAGTCTCTTCGTCGACCAATGCAAATACAATGGGCAAAATATGTCTACTGACATCTTGGGTCACCACAACGAGTAACTTTTGCTTGAAAGGACAATAGAAATGCGTATCGTCGACAAATAGGACCGGCCTACAATGTTGGTAACCAGCAACGCACGACCCAAATGCTCAAAACACATAGATTAGCTCTTTTTCAGTAGGAATATTTGTATCCCTTAAAGCCCAGTTGACCACATTTGTAGGGTTCTAGTGCTGTAAGATTCTAGGTATGTGGGCAAACTTCTGACGTCAGACGTCCATATTTCGTGCACCATCCCAGCTTCTCGCTGTAGGGCAAGCCAAGCTTTTGAATACTTGACTTCAAAACCGTACTTAGACTGTATCATGAGTTGCATATATTGTACCGAAATGGCTAAAATATCAAAGTAGTAGTATTAAAATATAATAAACTACTAGCATGTTAATGAATAATAAATATAACTAGTGGGTACCTAGATTTTTGGTTACTAACCCAACCAATTCCTTACGATCATGCCCTTCGTAAGATACTGATGATACTCGCTAACCGTACTAACTTTGCACGTGTGGGAGTAGCCCATTTTGATGATTTCTCACTTGCACCCATTTGATCTGGAACACGCGTAGAGATTCCACATGCAAGAGGTTATGTGGAAGTATTTGCACCGCATTAACAACCTTTTTGTGTCACTTTTGTACATACAAAATTCTCCTTTGACGTGCACAATATGATATTCTTCTACGGCCCACTGCAGATGTGATTTGTCTTTAAATAATTGCCCGACCTAAAGAAAACCAATGTCATCGTCGAAACGACTTGTGCTCATAGAAGGGGGAATATCCATAGAGTCTCCTAGTTGAGGATATGCATCATGATGTCATTCAGTAGGTCCACCATCAAATGGTGCAGGGCATATCTGATCGACCTGAGGTCTTGGATGGATCTGACGGATTGGCTGCATATCCTCACCATCATCCTCACTATTATGTTCAGAATCAAGAATGCCACCTCCTACAGGCTCTGCCGAATTAGCTTGCGAATTTGTAAAAATCTCAATGGCTTCTGGTGGTGGCATGGTTGATTGGGTACTACATGGTGATTCTCAACCTCCATCTATACTCAGTTGGTGTTGATTATCGTCCTGGATGGGTTGAAAATTTAAATTCCATTATATAGACGAACCGCTAACAGTGTAGAATCGAGAACCATAACAGTTGCTCATTGTCGAATATTTGTTGTGTTGGTGGTATGAGAATGTTAAATTTGATCTCGAATTTATAACATAAATCCCAGACATCGAAAAACTGGGATTGTGTTTCCCGCCAACGTGTCAAGATCCTTGGATTCCAAAAGTCAAGATTATTTTTCTCGCCAAAGTGTCAAAATCCTAGAATTCTGAAAGTTGAGATTTGTTAACTATGTGGATTAGTCATGTTAATGATGCCCGATTTTCGAAGAATCGAGATTTGTTACTCCCATTCTTCTCAAATCCGGTTGCAGGTCTAGGACTTCCCAATTTTGGGCAGTGGCAAATTAAAAAAAGGGGGAGGATGATGAGACGAATATACATCACGCAAATGCGCAAGTATATGCAGTCGTACAAGTAATAAATCCTTGGAAAGCAAGGGTCATCTCCCAAGGAAGTAGGTCTAAAACATGCTTATTTAAATGCATTCTCAGAATAACCACAATGATTCGGAGTTGTCACTACTCTAATCAAACTAAAATGTAATTAAAAGAACTAAACACAACTAGACAATAAAATAACAAAAAGAACAATAAACATAAACTTAACCACGATAAAAAACAGAAACAAAGGATAGTCCAAGGCTTCGGTTTCATGGCCCCTTATGCATTCACACTATCAATTCTCATCTATTTTTTAGCTTTGCTCATCGAGCACCACGGGACTACAATGCTAACCAAGGCTCTTGGGTTAGTACTTGGCTCACTCTAAACCTCAACTTATGGATTTCATAGATCTCAACCTCTTCCAACTGTGTATTGGTGACCTTGGGTGCAAAAGAACTATCCCTATTGTGACACTACAAGTTAGGGGTGCTATACCCCAAGGACGGTAGTGTGCGTGTACCCTATGTCGGAGCTAGACCTTGTGAACTTGTTTTCGGTCTAACCCACCTAGATGGAGTGTAAATTCGTGCACTAACCACACCCATATGATAAGTAAGTACAAACATACAAGATTTGAGCAAACTATAACAAAAGACTAGATTAAATCACCATGAAATGCATAAGGGGCTCGACCAAGCCTTAAACTACAAAGCCTAGCTCATTCTTAGAGCATGAGCTAGGAGATTCATACGTTCAATACAAAAGGAATACACAAAAACCGAATGGAAAGTGAATAGAAAGTGAAATGAAGCCCTTCTCCCTTGATTCTTCTAAATCTCCTCTCCTCCTCTCCTTGGATGGATAGATGTATGTTTTTCTGCAAATGAGGAGCTCCTGTATGTATAGGGCACGAGTGGATAGTCAATTACCAGCTGGTCCCTCTGATTTTTCACTTG
>JAOYMZ010000466.1:0-10120 GCA_025802335.1 Pinguicula primuliflora | reverse complement strand
CAAGCATCTCCTCACCAACTAAGAATGGACGAGGATGAAGAAGCTACTCAAGAAGATGAGGAATCAGAAGAGGAAGAGGAGGAAGGAGAAGAATCAGAAGATGATGTGGATGCAGAAGTGCCCATAACACCAACAACAACCGCATTAAAGTTGAGATCCGTGCAAGGTAAAACCACGGTTGTAGATCCCACATCCTGCAAAGTGATTGCACAGCAACATAAAGGTGAACAATCCAATCATCTGAGACGTAGCCAGCGCCATAGACGATCATAATCACAACCCACGGTTCTAATCCTGATAGTAATTGTACTTTTAATGGCCTAGATCACTTTCGGGACTGGTTTGTATAATTGTTATTCTGATCAATAAAATCGTATTTATTAAAAAAAAAAGTAACAAGCTGATCAGACCTAAATCAGGGCGATTGGTCGAAAAAAATCGCCCTTGGTTAGATTAGTTTGGTTTTTGGGTAGGTAAAATAAAATTGTATTATTTATTCAAAAATGTAATATTTGTATTTTACAATTCATTCCTCGGAAATCCTAAATCGGGATTAGGGCTCGACATGGCGATTTCCGCTGAATCTCCTTGTGTAATCTCATCTAGTGACGGCGACGAAATGCAATACATGGCAATCAACTCCATTCTTCAAAGCTCAAAGGTCATTCCTTGTATCATATCTCCATGTGCCTTTAGAAATTGTCAGAGATTCATTTGAATCACGGTAATTGCATGTTCTTACGAGAGTTGTTTTCCATTGAAGAGCTTTTCGTTCCTAAATTTCCATATAATCCAGCATATTTCTTGCCATCTTTGGGGCAGAGTATTTTCTCATTACTCAATAGAATATTTGAGCACGTAAGCATCGGTGGGCAGTGCTGGAAATGGGCGGATGGCGGTGGTCGGTGCCGAAGATTTGGTGGTGGCTGCGACATTAGGGTTTGTAGTAGGAAGGTTCCGATACAATAAAGTAATTTGGGGAAGAATATTTTTACAGTACTCAATAGAAGGCTACATATATAAAATAGATATAAATGGACTATTCTAGCAACATTTTTTGATCCAAAGCATCCAATTGGGGGGAAAGCTCATAGCTTACATTAGATCCTCGAGATAAGACCAAGAAACACAATCAAAATCTTTACACAAATCAACTTTAAAGAGTGCACACATCTTTTTGAAAGATGGATACTAGTTTTGGCAGGATAATTGACAACCTGCGAGTTAAAAGCTTAGAGATCATTTTATAAAGACTCCCACCATAGAGATAATAGGCCTGAAATCATTGATTGCTTGAGGATTTGATGTCTTTGGTGCTAAGGCCACCAATGTAGAATTGACTTCACCGGTTTAGCCGAGTGCTAAAACTCCTCAGAAAAATTAAGGATATCATGTATGAATAACTTCAAAAAGTGTCTTATGAATTTGAAGTTGAACCCTTCAGGTCCTTGGCTCTGCTCTCTTGCACAGCTCTGCACAACATTCCAAATGTCTTGCTCTGAAAAAGGAGATGTTAGTATTTCACAGTCTTCTTCAAAGATTCTTCTTTCCATTCCTTAATTCTCTTTCGGCCTTAGATGCACATCTGCTGCAAAATGCTTCCCCAACTCATCATTTATATGTTCTTTCACTTAGCTCCACATTTGTGGACCATTCTCCTTCAATATTTATCCCTCTGATAGTATTTGTATTTCTTTTTTTGCTCACATTAACATGAAAATATTTGGTATTTGCACCTCCATTTCATCCACCGAGATCTTTATTTATGATATGCTGGGCGGTCTGCATTTTAGAGTATTTAAGTAAGTCTACTCTGGCCTCTTTTTCTGCAGTATTTTCATGATCTCCTAAGTCTCTTTATTCCATCAAATCGGTCATAGCATTTTGAATCTCCATTCAGCTTCTTCCTTGTTCCATGCTTTCAACTGCTTTTTCAACTGCTTTTCCTATGGCTGATGTTTCTAGCAAAGCTTTTTCAACAAATGTTTCAAAGCCTGGATGTTGGACACAAGCATTTCGGGCCCTATTTCACTTCATCATATAGTAGCAATACTGGGCAATGATCCGAAAATTGGTGATCTAGAGGAGTCTGGACCATGTTAGGCAATTGTTGATTCCGGGAATTTGAAAGTTAAGCTTGCTGGCACTATTGCCACCGGGCTAGTACCAGGTATACTTTTGAATCTGGAAAGGCAAATCAACAAACCTGATTGAATGATAAATCTATTAAAACTTCAAATCTCACTAGCTGGAACGATAGATGGACTTTTCTTCTCCTCCCTTGATCTCCACACAGGCATCATAGTGCATTAGGGCAACTAGTCAAGTATAGTAAAATTCTAGACCACAATGCCCTTGTCCTGGTTATTTGACCATGGAGTAGATATTCACGATAGCCACTTAAGTATCCAAATCTGCAAACTTTCTTGCTTCTACTAGCATCCCATCTTCACTCCATGTAGTCATTCTACTGAAATAGTTCAATTTCCAGATGGCTAGGATACCACCCGACATTCCGTGATAATCTCTAAAGTTGAAATCTACCTCCTCGGATTGCATAAGCTTATCACATAGTTTACTGTCAGTACTCTCCATCTTAGTCTCCTGCAGGTAGACTAATTGGAGATCATATTTTCTTATAGCGTCCATAATCTCCTTTTTTATTAGGGCCTCTCAGCCCTCTTGTATTATAAGATAGAGTCCTCATTTCAACTAACCATAACGACTCAGTTGTACCTTTGCTTTCAATGGGCGTTTATAGCTCTATTCCTTTTCTCAAGCTACATCAGCCTACTTATCATTGTCGAGTCTGACATGCACTCCCAGTTGTGCCGCCATTTGAGTTGTCTGCTCTACATCTTGTCTATCCAAACTGGCATTGGTGTCAATGGCAGGAGTTCCAATAGGGTCCATTTGTGTTTTAGGAACTCGTTCATCAACATTTTGTTTACTTGCCAACTTATTTAGCCACTCTTCCTGCTTCCTTAGTCTCTCTTTAGCTTTCCTCAGCCATTTAATGCGTTGATGTCCGTTCTCTTTTGCTCCCATAATCCGTAGCATCCCATTCAAAGGGCCCCTGGACCATTGTATGAGTCTTTTCGTCTGCAGGTACTTCATTGAAAGTTCTATAACTTCTTGTACGTCATTTATAATAATATCTAGAATGGCAGAGCATTTCATATTGTCAATCTTTTAGTGTTCAGAATTTCCTTCGGGTGCACAATTATTACGTGACACCATCCATTTTCAAAATTGATCGCATAATTGGAAAGCTTATACATTGGAGATGAAAATCCTCATATTCTGACACGATTCTGACGATTTTATCACCATTTAATTTAGTTTCATATTTTTCCCTTGGGTTAGTAGTCATAAATAGGGTATTAGAAATTCTCGGCGACACCGTACCGGAATATGGGGATTTTAATCTACAATGTTTAAGCTTTCTAATTATGCAATCAATTTCGAAAACGGATGGTGTCACGCAAAAATTATCCACCCAAAGGGAATAATGACCACCCGGAGACTGACGATATAAAGCGCTCCCTCTAGAAAGGAGTCTGTAATTTGTTTTTGACTAACCTTGGGAGACATACAAGTACATTTATTATCCATTTGGGACTCATCTACCTCCCTTTGTATTGAAGCAACTTCAAAATTCTCCATCTCATTTCCTCCTTCATTTGCACTCATTTGCACTCATTTGCACTCCCTAGTCTTCCTTTTCAAAGTAGAACATTAATTCCTTTCTATTGTCATTCTATCTTGAGACCACATCTCCTTCAATATTCTCCTCGTGTAACTCAACATGTACTGCTTAAGATAACTTTCCTTTTCAAAGTAGAATTCGTTGTATGGCTTATCTTTATACGATAGCTCCAGCGTTCCAACCATTACTTGCTGCAACCAAGCTTTGTCTTGCGGTTTGGATGTAAACGCTTTTGTTAACGTCCCCTGTCCTAAGACATTAGGGACTCCTTTAGAAACAACTTGTGCATACATCACAGTCTTCTTCACATTTTGATTTCGTACATCAACCACATTATTTCATGACAGGACACTCTTGCATCTACTTCAAGAGGTGAAAGTTCAGCACTGGTGCGCCGGTGCGCACTGGCGCACTGGCGGTGCGCCACCGCACCGCCTCACCGGCGGTGCACCACCGGTTCCACCTTTTTTTTAATTTTTTTTATTAGTTGTTAGCCAATGGGGAAGTGCCACGTCACTTCCCCATTGGCTATTCACCATCTTCTCTGGTGGTGCTCGCCGGAGCACCGCTGGAGAAGATGACTTTTAATTTTTTTTAACAATTTTTTTTCCGGCGGTGCTTGTCGTTAGCTCCTCCATTCTAACCACAGCCCAGGAAACCCTCCTTCCAGTCGGGAAACCCTCCTTCCAACCGAAAACCCTCCTTCCATCTGACGGAGGGATCCGGAGCCCTAACCGAAGCCCTCCGTCAGATGGGCTCCCGGTTTCCTGGTGCATCGCATCGGGAAACTAGTGCATCGCATCAGGAAACTATTGCACCGCGTGATGCATGGCCGCGGCGATGCGGGGCGGTAGCACCGCCAGTTTCACCTCTATCTGCTTCCATTGCTTAGTCTGAGCTTCCCTCCCAGCTTCAAGATCGTCATTGTGGTAGTGTGGCAAGTTAAACTGCAACTTTTGATCTCATAGGGTCACATTTAGTACACCGAATAACTTAGATATAGTGGTATGTAGGGGCGGATCCAGGATTTAACGATAAGGGGTGCTCATTTGATATACCAGTATTGGCTCTCCCCACGACCAGGACCGATGTATCGGTTGGCCTGGTGCCGATACCCATTTCCAGTATCTTCAGGTGGTCGGTATCGATATTGGTGCTAAGGAGTTGATTAGGATCACAAAAGATCCATTTAGCACCAGATCTTAGTAGTCAGTAGTGCACAGAATGAACAGCCTTCATGAAAGACACTAGTTGCCACTTATCTTTCTGTATGCCAACTGAAGCACGGATTCCACTACTTACATCAATCCCATTTGGCTGGAGGGTTGTTAAAGCTTCGTATGCATTGTCAGGCTTAATTCCTTCTGCTAGTAGCCACCCATGTTTGCTCCTGATGTTGGGAATCTTAAACTGAGACCAATTGAAACATTTACCACTGCAAAGAATCAAAGAGAACTCTCAAGGTGATTGCCATTTTTATCTTGGGCTTCAACTGAGACATTGACAGAACTAAAGCATTAGGTTAATATAGACATTGGCTAAATTATTCCTGCACAATTGCCCTAGATTACATAGCAACTCTGATGTCCAGTAAAGAAATTGGTTCTTCCACTACCAAGAAGCATGAAATCCTGCATAGTAATCTATAGATATTTACAGATACAAATTTAGTTCGGACAATGGTTCCAATACCCACCCTTGCATATGTATGCAAGACTGAACATTTAAGTGTGCATCATTCACAGCCTTGCATATTCAACGCCGATAATAAAAAAATTGTCTCACATCTGCTTTCAATAAAAGGCTTTTGAGTATGAGAAATGTCTGGTGATTTTCCTTTTTAATAACAGCAACCCAAATGAGCGAAGCAAGCTCAGCTGCCCTGTCCCTTGACTCGCCACAGGTAATCACAAATTGATCTGCTAGAAATATGCATAAGTCAACAAGTAATCAAAGGGGTCTATTGAACACTTTGAAGATTGATTCCATGTTAGCACAATTACGAGGTTTATACATTGCATTGCTAAAAAAAATGAGGTTTATACATTAACAGTAAAACAAAACTTCATTTTGATTATTTCTACGGCTATATACAACTAGATACCTTGACTTGAAACCATATCCCGTATGGTTGTAGGGTAACCTTCGTATGCTCAGCCCCTGCGTGCTCAGTCTGTACTCAACTTTTCGTAGCACCATCCGTTTTCGAAATTGGTCGTACCATTGGAAAACTTATACATTGTAAATGAAAATCCCCATGCTTTGGTCCGGTTTGCGGCGACTTCGTCGCCGGAAATTTCTAAAACCTTATTTAGGACTACTTAACCCAAGGGGATTTATAACCCTCCGTTAAACGGTGATAACGTCGTCGGAATATCACCAAAACTTGAACATATACAATTCTATGCATGGCCTTTCTAATGGTGCAACCAATTTCGAAAATGGATGATGACAAGTATGGGTTGTACTTTTTACCGTACATATAAGGCTGTACATATGAAAATTTCTGAAGAAACATGATCGAAGCGTGCCTCACAAAATTAGATTAATTTATATATTTGGTGATTCCTTGTTTAGTTTGGCTTTTAATCATATGCAATTTTATTTTTCATTTGTATATGTCAGAAACATCCAGAGATAAGAATGGTAAGAGGAAAGACTTTACCTTACTACGTGATTGATGTGAAGTTTTTGGAAAAGATCGTGCTATGGGTGAATGTGCTGAAGATGTTATTTACATGGATAATCTACTCGGAAACTGAAGTTACCAAAATATAGAGAAGGCGACAAAACATCACACAAGATATTGTAACTGTCATGTCTTGGGACATTTCCAAGTTTAATATTGAATGGGTCTCTTCTGCTTTATGTTTGATCATTGCATCTCAAACCGTTTTGAGTGATATAATTAGGTTATTGCTGCTCAAGAAGGTCTGCATTTGGCACGACCCTTACCTTATGTATCCATCATGTCTGAAAATTTTAGTGTCGCTTAGAACCAGGCCTTTGTTGTTGTGTACAGAAATTTTTAGCGTCTGGTTATTTATTTTGAAAGTCATGGCTTCTGGCGTTTACTCCCCCGGTAATGTCGTTAGATTAGTGAATATAGAATCTTGATTAGTATACAGAGAATGATGTCTGGTTAAACTGCAATCTGATAAAAGATTTCAAACCCGTAGCAAGATTCGTAGAAATAAGAAGGACAAATTTAGAAATGAGAATTCTAGAACATCCTAAATTAGTAGTTAATAAAACAGTAATAATTAATAGGGATAATTTTAATGGGATAATTTGGTCAAATTGTATTTATTTCACCTTAATATGAGTGCAAGTGAACAACAAGTACAGAAATATATCATATATAATTTGGAATTTAAATCCGTCTAAGTGAATAACAAATCGAATTCTAATCTGATATATGGACATATTTCTATCTATCATAGTGAACGGATACTGTTTGGGGTGCCAAAGTAGAGTATTCTTTTCAGTATCTTAGATGTATGACAAAATCAGTGATAAAAGTTCATCATGTCGTCTTTGAATGAGTATATACCAAAAAAAAAATTAAACTTGGCGGAGTTTAGTATTCTTGCCACTTCCACATGATTTTACATGCCACACTTAGTGTCTGTTTTGTACTACTTATTTTTTAGATTAATTTTCTCATTCTCCTTTTTTTCAGATTATTTCAAAATGAGTGTTTTAAAACTCTACTTCTGCTTCTACTTCTCCTATTTTTAAGTCAGATTCTCATTTTTTGAGAAATAGGTATGAAGCTATTTTTTTCCACTTTTACTTTTAATGACAATATTGTAAATAATTAAATGAATTTACCTTATACTTTTAAGAAAGAAGTAGATTTTATTTATTTTTTTTAAAATTTTTACAAATACTCTAAAAATTTTAATTAAAAAGAGAAAGGGAATGAAAATTAGGAGCAAAAGAAAATATAGAGTAGAGGCATTTTCCTCCAATAGGCAATAACCAATTGCCAAACAAATTTTATCCAGTTGACTCTTTTTTTTTTTAAATTTTTTTTTGACTGAAAACACCCCAATCTCTCTCCTCTTTTCTCTTTCCTCTTTTTTCGCCTTCTTGTTTGCCTATAAATAACTCCCCATTTTCTTCATTATCTTGATCTCCCATCTTCCAATCCGTTAACTCCATTCTTGGGGACCTACCCAAAAAAACTCCATTCTTGGGGTGGGGTTTTAGGTTCTTCCTTCGCTGCCAAAGTCTCATCAATGGAGTCTCTGAAGGTTTCTTCCGGTTGGGCTACGCCAGTTTTGTTCCTATGTTTTTTAGCCCTTTCCAACGTCAACGACGTCGTCGAGGGATCCCATAAGGTCTTCGTGAACTTGCAATCTCTGCCGGCCGCCGCCGTCGATGTCGCGTGGGAACATCGGACTGGATATCACTTTCAACCCACCAAACATTGGATCAACGGTAAACAAAAACACACATGGAATCTCTCATCCATGTATCTGCTTTGTGATTTGTGTGTTTGAAATTTCATTCGACATAGCAGAAAGCCCAGTTAGAGTTAGCTGATTTTGTGGCGGGCGTGCGATCGATCGGGTATTGATTTTAGCATTTATGATGCATTTGAATAGGCGTTATAGGCTTTTTAGTCTGATCTCACTCCACTGTTCTTTCTTTGCAATAAAGGGCATGTTTACTTTAGCAAGTGAGGGCTGCGGGGTAAATAGTCACCGTGGATATGTTTAGGAATTTTTGGGTTGAAATGATTTCAGGAATAAAAATATTAAAATTATATAAATATAAATTTTTTTGTCAAAGCAATAAAATAAAATTTTTGATTACAAAATTCTTAACCTAAAATAATCAAGTGCTAGTACATAAAAATGGCGTTTTCAAACCACCGAAATAAAAAAGTAAGTCTGTTTCTAAAATTCTCGCGTCGAAATGATGTTGGTCCTGTACGCAAATCATTATTCGGAATAATGTTAACTTTCGAGCTCTGTTCCAGAAGACGGTCGTCTAAGCTGCTTAGGCACCATACACTTATATGCTCGCTTAGGCAATGCCCAAAATCCGCCCAATGTTTTTTTGAGTAATGCTTATGAGTCTTCACAACTAAAATGTGACTGGTTTCATAATGGTCTCAGCACGGGAATTTCTGAACTTTTTTTTTGTAGTAAGATTTCAAATTCGGTATTACAACCTAATTTCGGTGATCATAATTCATAATAAATTTCTTCATTCTCTATTTTTTCCTGCTAATGCAGGGTGACCGATTAGCAAAAAAAAAAAGAACAAATATCAGAAATAAAATTTAAGACTTACTTCGGAATTATATTATTTGTTAATTGTTTTTATCTAATGTCCGGTTCTTGATTACTCATGTCCTGCGCGGTAATTCTGCACTGGGCCGACATCAACAGATCCTAATGGTGAGTAGCGAGTATTCCTCCTTTTTATTTCTAGCATATTCTAAGTTTATCGAAATTCCATTTCAAAAGCATATTGTATTTTTTCAACAGCTCTAATCTAATTAGTATTATTTTTTCTGTGTTCGAGAAGTCGATCGTCTAAACAGTTTAGGCGCCGCATAAGCATCAGGATATTACTCCCGCCTAACGCTTTCTCAAACACTACTTTTTATTTCATGAACTCATGATAGATTTTTATTTCATGATCCCTTTATGGAATATGTTCAATAAGGCGTTCGCCTTGTATAGAAGCCGTCAAGAGACTAGACGGTCACTTTGTCTGAATTCTATCTTAGTTTGCTTATGGCTTTGTTTAGCGTCGATTTATAAGTCACCTTATCAGTCAATTCTGTCTTATAAGTGAGTTTGACAAAATAAGTTTGTTACGTGAACATCTACCTTTTGACTTATAAGGTAATTGATTTGAAAAGACATTTTTTCAGCCTGTGACCTATAAGTTTTTCATTCCAATTTTACCTTTTGACTTTATATACCTACACGTCTCAACCATGAGCATATTATTTTCATTATTCTAAACTTTATTATTAATATTTAAAATAATAATTATTTATTTAAACAATAAATTAAAATTATTCAAACTAAAAACATTTTTATTATTTAATAACAACTGTGATATATAATATTATTAAAAAATACAATAACAATATAAAATAATGTAATTAGTTTACGCAAATCAATTACATTACAAAAATGATACATTTACATAATGTAAATGTACATAATTTGTACATAATGCAATTTGAGATACAATTGGCCATCCGTTCTCGAAATTGGTTGCACCATTGGAAAGCCCATACATTGAATTGCATATGTTCAAGTTTTGGTGATATTCCGACGAGGCAATCACCATTTAACGGAAGGTTATAAATCCTCTTGGGTTAAGTAGTCCTAAATAGGGTTTTAGAAATTTCCGGCGACGAAGTCGCCGAAAACCGGA
>JAOYMZ010000465.1:0-10120 GCA_025802335.1 Pinguicula primuliflora | reverse complement strand
CCACAAAAAAAAAACCAAGTTTGAAGAGCTAGAAATAGGATTCATGTAGTATAGACTTGTAGAATCTAGTTACCACCTCATGCCAGCTCATAGATGTGGATGAAGAGATCCAGTGGGTTGGACAAATTTACTATACTGCCACATTGGTTACTCCATTTTTCTTATTTAAGACTCACCAGCCTTCTGGAAAGCGGTAGTACACACCGGTCTTCAAGAAAGTGGTACCAATCCGCATCGCTATCTGGAAAGCCGGTATCATTAAGAACAGATAATCTGCATTATTAGAGAATACCGATCTTCCGAAGGCCGGTGTATGACAACATCGATTTTCTAAAGGCCGGTGAACTTTCCAGATCTACCGACCTTGCCGAAAAGCCGATGACACTGTATGCACCGCCCTTTTGCAGGGCGGTGAATGGCCTTTAAATGTGCCCCCCAATCTCCCCTTACTCTTCACACCAAAACACAAAGCAAACACATCCAAGCAGCATACAAAATACACTAAGTATTTTTATTTTTGAAGATCTCTAGTTATTATAATAATTATTTCTGATTTCATTTTAATATTTAATGTAAAATTGTGTTTTCAGATTATGAGCTGTAGAGGAGATGACAGCGGTTCATCCCGACAAGGAAATGATGATTCTAATATGTAATCGTGGGATCTAAATTTAACCCTAATTGAAGAGTATCAACACATACCGCAATTTTACCAGGAAGATGATTTTCAACATCACATGGGTTTTAATGGTGGGCGGACGTCTAGATGCAGTTCTCCCATTGACGATGCATTTGTGATCCACAAGCAGATACAGAGGGGCCTGTAGTTGTTAATGTTATTGATTCGGAGCCCGATAGTGAAGATGATGGCAAGGAAATGCGGCCAGGTTCTGTCCCAGTCTCAGTTCCAGTACATCCTAGGTTGGATAAGATGTATCCAGGCTCTGTATTGGGTAAGCAATGGTATCAAGACGCCTATCCACAACAAGCTGACACAGTGAATATTCCATCCTCGTTGGGCAGAAAGCGGTACGACGACGACATTAGTCCAATATAGGTGAGCCAATTATTTCGGGATAAAATTCATTTACAGAATGTTGTTCAAAAGTATCATGTCGTGCATTTGAAAAGAGAATTTATGGTATACGAGAGTGATACCAAGAGGCGGCTACTACGGTGCAAACATGTTAAGACCACGTCATGCGCGTGGATTCTTAGTGCGCATTTCTTGAAAGTAGGTTGCAAGTGGGAAATTTTTCACATCGGATCTTATCACACTTGCCCTTCCAGTATAGTGAGTGAGTTGCATTGTAACTTATCGAAGATTGTCGTTGCCAAGAAACTAATCGGCCTTATTACAAAAAATCCAGGTAAGTATATTTTAAAAATAGCGTGAATTTCGTAATCTATTTTGTTCCTCATTGCAAACGTATTTTTGCAGGAGTTTCAGTGCACCACGTCCAACATTTGATACAGGAAAAATTCAGGTTTGAAGTGAAATATTCGAAAGTTTAGTGGGCACTGCAACGTGGAATGGAGATGATGCATGAAACTTGGGTCTCTGCCATTAAAAATCTGTCCTCCTACCTCGCAGTCCTGCAGTATTGGAATCCAGATAATGTTGTTGACTGGGCTCAGAGGAATACCCCCAATCCCACTGAAAAAGAGTTGGTCTGTGTGTTCTGGGCCTTTGGCCCCTGCATCGTAGGATATCAAAATTTTCACCCGGTCGTATATGTGGATGGTGCACATTTATATTGTCCATACAACTAAAAATTGATTATTGCGATAACGATGGATGTGAGTGGACATATATTGCCGGATACATTTGCTTTGGTGGACGAGGAGAGCCAGGCTGCGTGGTTTTGGTTTCTTAAGAGATTTGTCATGCACCTAACCAAAGACCGATGCAGCTGTCTCATTTTGGACAGAGGTGCAGGGTGTCTTAAGACAATCCAACGAATTACGACATTCAATGGCGAGATTGGTGTGAACAGATATTGTCGAAGGCATATGTGTTCAAATTTCAACTTGCACTATGAAGATAAAGTGGTGAAAGAAATGGTGTGGTTGGCAGGTTCTAAAGTTCCAAAAGAAAGACATCTGAACGAGCAAGATGAGGCCAAGAAGAAAAAACAAAGTCAGAAGAAACAACCCCCCAGATATGTAAGATAGCAGAAGTTATGACCCTCCCTTTTAATGTATCTATTATTTGCATGTATTTGTGAGCTATAATTAATGAAATAATGCTATCACTGAACACATGTTACTAAACTTTTCTAAAGTCATTTTATAAAACTTAAATTTTCATCAATACAACAATTGAAATTTCAAACTAAATGTCCTTACAGAATTTCCCAACAATAAAACTTCTCTAAAGTCATAGTCTTCAGATTTTTATACTTATCAGTAAATTTCGTTTCGTCATTCATCACAAGTAAGTGGGTCGTTGAATCAATAAGTGCATTATTTACGTTCATTAATGCGTTAACTCGAAAATACTTCATCTTCCACCATGAGAACTGATCCTTAACTTGAGAGGATTTGGACGATCAACGGCGAAGGGGTCATGGGCCCTACTCTAATACCAGTGCAAAAATTCAGGTCTAAATCCGAAAATAGATACTTCACAACCGAAGTAGTCATCATCCCGCATACCAGGTTCCATTGCGAGATTTGCTGCTGCCTTTAATATAGGCATGTGTCAGTCGCTATTTTCGGCCCAGCATGTCCAGCTCTCATGTTTGAATATTAGTTGTGTTGGTGGTATTGGAAGGGAGAATTTAGTGTCTTATTTATAGACACATACACCGCCCTACAGAAGGGCGGTGCATACGGTGTCATCGGCTTTCCAGCAGGGTCGGTAGATCTGAAAAGTTCACCGGCCTTCGAAAAATTGGTGTTGTTATACACTAGCCTTTGAAAGACCGATATTCTCTAATGACGTATATTATCTGTTCTTAATGATACCAACTTTCTAGATAGCGGCACGGATTGATATCGCTTTCTTGAAGGCCGGTGTGTACTATCGCTTTCCCGAAGACTGATGAGTACTAAATACGAAAAAAGAAATAACCAACGTGACAGTATAACAAATTTATCCGGTGACTTGCACCAGAGCACAGTAAATGAGTTGCTTGAGTTGAAATTGAAATCAGAAATTAGAATAATGTCAAGTACAAGGAGTAAAGTGAAGAGATTTACTGCTTTGCATCACACTTCTCGGTTGCGTGAGATACCAACCAACTAAATGCTTTCTGATGCAATGCTAAGAATAGTGATATATGCTACACTGCAATTTATAGATGATGGAAGTCTACTTAAGTTAATGAACTCCCATTTGCTGCACAAATATGCCATTGGACAAATATAAGTTGATATATTAGAAATTTATTTTTGAAAAATAATCTTAAAAATAAAATTATAAAATTCAACTTCATCTTTAAAAATAAATCAAAAATTAAATATATTTAAATTTATCGCAATAAACGTTGTTAGTAAACTATCAACAAATATAATTACACTCATTCTCGCCAATCCCAACTATCGTTACGTTTTTTCGGTCATCGAAAAATACAAATCAATACTTGTCTTCTATTCTTCCCCATTATATGCTCAAATAAGAAGAGATGGAGAGGCCATCGACAGTGCTACGCCGTTAATAATGCGGATTTTAAACTGGTTCCGTTTTTTAAAGTGCATCTGATTCTCACTTCTAGCTGATTGTGGACAATATTATTAAGAGCATGGTCATGCATTTTTGGTGCACGAATTTCAATTTTATGTGGTATGAACGTATATTTTGTAATTAATTCGATGAATTTTAAGCTTAATCATTAGTCCGGAATACAACCGATGGGCTTGCGTTCTTTCTCCCGACATTTTTGTCGGGTTTCTCGACTATGTTACTATAGCAATTTACACTGTGTCGCAGCATACAATCTTCTCTCGCCAGACTTCACAAGGGTCTATGCCACGTAAGTATGTTGAGGCATGCATCACCATGTTGTTTCCGTCGAGATAAAAGAAGAGAAGAATACTAAGAAAGCTCATAAATCGCCATATGAAGTACCACAGTGTATTTTTTATTTAAACCAGTAGAACGACTACTTACGACCAAGAAGTTTGTTACCAATATTGACTACCATCACTGCCAAACTCATCAATGAATCCGACGTAGGTGGTGGTGATGGTGCCGGACTCGTCCTTGAAATTCGAGAGTGCGGGGACCGCACTCTCCATGAATCGTTGGACTAGTCGGAAAATTTGATGGGTAGCTCATCAACGTCTTCAATGCCTTCATCTAAGTTCTCATTTTCATTCTCCTCCTTCTCCTCAACGTTCTCTTCGTTAACTTATCCGTCGTCATCGTCTTTATCATAATCGTCATCTTCATTGTCATCCTCCTCCTCATCGTCATCCTCCTTATCATCGTCTTTTTTGTCGTCATCATCGTTGTCTTCATCCAAGGCAATGACAGATGGAGATGAAGTGGAGACGTCAGTTTCCATATGCCGGGAGTAAGGGTGGCTGCAACGTGAGCTTGCGCAATAGTGGAGGAGGCTGCAACGTCAGCGTGCGTGGGAGTAGGGGAGGTTGCAACATCAGCGTGTGCGGAAGTAAGGGAGGTTGCAACATCAGCGTGCGCGGGAGTAAGGAAGGGTGTAACGTCGACGTGCGCGGGAGTCAGGGAGACACCGTATTGTTGTCGATTCTACATTTTTATTTTTGCAAACTAACAACAAGATAATGAATGCTTCAAGAGACCTACCAAAAAAAATTGTTCAAGAGGATGAGGTTGTCATCAATTATAGTATATGTGGTGAGTCCAGAATAATCATTCTGGCATTTTTCAATTTTACAACATATTGTTGGTCTGCATTAATATAGTACAACTTTTTTTCAAACTCTGCATTTTCATACGATTAGACAAGGCAGAATAAGCACGCCAGTCAATACAAGCATGACTACCCGGAAACACCATCTGTGCTCCACTTAGCGTAGCAATTTTTGGGCGTAGTAGTTAGAGTAATTTGAGTTTTGTTATATATTTTTGTCATACTTAAATATCTTGTAATAGCATAGCCAGAACAAACAAGCAATCGACATGACTGTGACCTATCGTGATTATTCCAAAAGAGGTATTCCTGTAATAAGCACAACATCCATGGTTCAATTCATGTCTGACGGTACGCGTGTGACTATACGTGGTAAACTCAGAAGACTCTGTCAGCCCCTGAACTATTAAATAAGCACAACAATCGACAAGATCCTAACATATTGTGATTATCCCCGAAGAAACATTTGTACTCCAACTATCCTGTAATAAGTACAACATCCCTGGTTCTATCAATATCTGACAGTACGAACGCGACTATTCGTGGTAAACTCGGATAATGTAGTTGAACCCTAAACTATGAAACAAACACAAAAATCATCACGATCGCAAACCGTCATGGTTATCCCAGAAGAGTCATTCATGCTCCAACTATCCTACAATATAAACACTAAATATGTGATTCTATCCACGTCTGACAGTACGAGCACGACTATACGTGGTAAACCTGGATAACGTAATCAGTCCCTAAACTATTAAACAAACACAGCACTCAGCTAGAACGCGATCTATCGTGGTAAGCCCAGATAATGCACAACATCCGTGGTTCTATTCACGTCTGATGGTAAGGGTGCGACTACAAGTTATAATCTCGGATAATGCAGTCAGACCTTAAAAAATAACACTAAACAACCACAATTTGTTAATTACTCTTAAATTCAGAATTGTGATATATAATTCATCACTTTTACACACTTCTAATTTGGTGTAACACCTATCTAAACCGTGAGACACATAATGTATGATTGATTCGTATTCAAGACAAAAAACTCTTACGAGAGATTGTAATGAAGTTTCTAATTTCCAATCTACATAAAAATCTTGTCTCCAATCCCATAAGTGCCTGAGCACCCGATAAAAACAAATGTAATGACATGCATATTTGTCCATTTATACTCACTTAGCATAGCAAGAAGTGTAATTAGAATTGAGTCATAATTAAATATCCTGAATAGCCATGTCGGAATGCACACTACAGTCAAAACAACCGCGACTCATTTGTGGTTAATCCGGAAGATCCATTCATGCTCTACCTATGTTGTATTAAGCACAACATCCACTGTTCTATTCACGGCTGATGGAAAGAAAGAGACTATATATGGTAAATCTGGATATCTCAGTCGAGCCCTAAGCTATAGGGATTTTCATTGCGCGACAATACGCGTTGAACCGGATACTTTAGTCAGGCCCTAAACCATAGCGATTTTGTTTTACAATGCATTTTTGTGGAAGTGTGCCTGCATTAAACAACGCATTTTTCATAGACTGCGCATGTAGTCATTTCAAAATCTATGCATGTTGCGTCTTATTAATAACAGAGCGTGTCTTTTCATATTATATTGTGATGTTGAACAACAGCTGCAACGATGCAATTAATGCAAATTCCTTGTTCATATATACAATAACAAGAAACCTACTCCTCATTTATAACATGGTTACCGATGTCGCTTCCTTCTCCGATTCAGTCCCTGCGAGAATGAGAAACACCATATTATTATGTGCAGTTATCTTTATCCCGGAAGATAAACCAGCAGCCTTCAACCAATTACACCCCTACTGTGTTTACCAGTAAAGTGGTGCCGGTGTGTCTTCAGAGTAAAATGAGCTGTCCCTAATGGTCCTGCTCTCCTGATCTTATTCGGTGAAGCTTTTGATTTGTTATCACCTCATCCTGAGTATCGGGAATGTTAGAAAGTAGTGCTCAAGAACAATATTTGGAACTATATTTTTCCAACGGTGAAGACTCTAATATCAGTTTGCTTCATCTACGTGGTCTGACATTGGAAGGCGAAGGACATGAGCAGAATCTCCATATTCTTGGTCCAAATCTTAATCGAGCAACACAACATTGGAAGGAAAAAGATACAAAATCTCCATTTTCATCTTCTTTGACTACGATAATTTATAACCTGTTGACTTTATTTTTATATAACTGAAATGAAAGGATTGATACGAGTATTATTTAAATTAATTTTTATTTTCTGTATAAGATGTTCCTCCATTATTATTATTCCCATCATGAAATGAAAGGATTGATATGAGCTCATAACACTAATGTTTCATCCCATCCACCTTAGATAGTGACTCTGACTGCTGAATCATATACTTTTGACACTCTTTTATCCTATTTCATTACATATTTTTACTGCGTAATGACATTGATATATATATATATAATGAACTTTTGATATGATATGTTGACGATATATTGAGTGCTGCCTACGAAACGGTTTTACGAAGGTGGAAATCAGTTTGAAGTCGGCTCAAAGGATCAAAGAAATTTAGTGTCCAGAGGAAGGTACATGGCTACTCTTCCAATTAAACCTTCAGACTAACAGATTAATTGCAGCTATCCAGAGACGCAAATACTCCATCACAACGAAGAAGCCAAATAGAGCAGCTCGTTCACTGGCCATCTGGGCAGCAAAACATAGAGCTCAATGCTATGACCTCCCCCAGGCACTCCCTGAAGCAACCATACGGATGATAGCTGCGGATAAAGCTACAAAACAGCAGCATCTCAACACAACAGATACAGGTTGCGGCCTAAATGAAGGAAGACAGTAGAGGGAAGATGGAATAAATTGCGATTCAAGATGCAAAAGAAGAATGTCAGGGTTTCAGAAAGCAAACGCAGAAAGCATCCCCAACAAAGACTGAAGATTGCTTGCAACGTCGACAAGTGAGAACACGGCTCAAAGCCTCATCTACAACAGGAGATCCAAGCAAAAGCCTTGCCAAACAAAGATCAGGTAATACTTCATGTACTGTTATGATTATCATGCAGGTCAGAAGAAATCCATCAAGAGCTCAGCAATTTGTTCCAAGAACACTAGACTTGCACTATTCAATTTTATTTGTTGGGTCTGTAAGTTTAATACTTAAAGTCGATTTTTCATTCATAAACGTTAGGAATTTTTTCATTAACGCGTAATCCCGTCCGAAACCAAAGGACGGGTTTATTTAAAAAAAAGATCTTTCATTTCTTAATAGATCAAATGATGTTCATAATATATCAAATGAAGTTCACAAAATATGTCACAAAGTTTGTTGCAAACATCAATCAAGTTCATGATAAACTCTCCACTAATAAGAACCCCTGCATAAATCGTGCATGATTCCGTATAGAAAAGCGGGTTCATCCCGACAGTAGTGATACCGACATTCGTGTTTCACTCGATGACAATAATCGCCCGTGTGCATATTTGAGCAACTTTTGCCGGACAGTTGGTCCGGAATTCGAGTTGCACTTATTCCATTGTCTCTCTCTGGGAGGCCACGAGTATGGGTGTGCGAGGATTTATCTTGCGACATGTTGAAGGCGATTCGAGTCGAGTCGAAGTTGAAGAGCATCTTGTTCAATTTGGAAGGTTTTTCTTTCGACAGAGATGAGTTAGTGAAAAGTATTCTGGCGATTGACTTGATTCGAAGGTATTAAAATGATTTTGTATTTTATTTATTCCTTCCTTTTCTTTTAATGCATTTTAAGTAAAATAACAATAAAAGTTAATCAAAAATGAAATGGGAGGTTACACTTCGAAATGGGATTTTTGCGGAGGTCAGTTGTCCAATTTATCCTGCTCATGCAAGTGTTTACGAAGTTTGTTTTCCTGGAAAATAAATTATCATGAGATTTTGTTTTGCAGTAAGTTTATGCCTATGGGAAATGGGTGACCTTTTAATAGGCTCTTAGTCGGTATTTTTATCTACCGTCATCTTACCTTTTTTTTTTAAAATTGAAATTCTATATATATATATAAAAAAAAGAACTTATACTATTTTTGGTTGTTAACCGATGGGCGGTCGGTAACCACTGATACTGTTTTTGGTTCAATTATACATATATATATTATTTATTTGTATTACAAAATCAAAGAAAACTGTCGGTATAGCAACTGTAATAGCTTATATATTAATAATAATATTTTATTTTATATATTAGAATTAATTATATTATATTTGGTATCATCGTTGATACCGACGGTAATAATGTTACCGACCGAATATTGGTCGGTAACGCCGCTACCGCTACCGTTATCGAGGAATGTTTGTAACCGAATTTTCGGCTACCGAATCGGTCGGTAATGGAACATTATTCGGTATAACGATATCTGTTGACAACTTTGATCGTTAGTTCACAAATCATCTATTTATGACCAATTTTGAATGATTACATATGTTGCATGTGATTTATGTTTTTCCAAAATTATAATCAGTCACCAACTTTGGAAATTTCGTATATAGACTATTCTGTAATTAGGATCCGATAGATACTTTATTATTTTGGAGTAATGATTTTACACTTGTAGTTTTTATTGGTAATGGAGGCGTAGAAATCAAAATATATTATCATTTCCGAAATCATCTCAATAGTTAGGGATTTCAAAATTAGTGATGAATTTTAATCACACCAAAGACCATGCTATACGGCATGACTAGTGTGCTAATTCGACTTATGAGATTTTTGGGTCGTCATAATGATCATGACGACCGGTTTTAGAATTCTAATAGTGATATAATTTCGAAATCATTCCCAAATCTCAATTTTTGGAGCTCTTGCATGTTTTTCTGTTTGACGTGGTCATCACACGCTTTATTACGGCTCCTGAGATTTTTTTGGTTAAGCACGTATGGTGAGATTCGATCTGATGGCTATATACCGAGTAATTATCCCTGCCCTACCTAAAATTATAGTTTAAAGTGACAAGCATTAACCATAATAAACGTCACCTTTCTATCTTTGTAATCAAAATCTAATATTAATTTTTGTTTTACATTTAATGGATGCTTCCCAATTGGGCAGCAACAGCCCTCCTCAAGGAAGTTGTAGCTAGGGTTGCAAACGGATCGGATCGGATAGGATTCGGATATTTTTTTCGGATTCGGATTTTGAAAAACAATAACCATAACCAATCCATTTAAAATTGGATAATTTTAATCGGATTTCGGATTTGGATCTCGGATTTCGGATCGGATTGGATCGGTCTTCGGTTAAAAAATTTA
>JAOYMZ010000464.1:0-25688 GCA_025802335.1 Pinguicula primuliflora | reverse complement strand
ATTTTGGCGCCAAAATAAATTATCCCGGCCTTCGCAAGGCCGGGATTTTTGCGATTTGGCGCAATAAAAACGCCCGGGCTTACCAAGCCCGGGCGAAGTTAATACGCGTAGTTAGCGGCATTAATGACGCCCGGGCTTCGCAACAACAGGATTACTAAATCCCGTTCTTCGGAAGCCCGGGCGATACGCCCGTTGTTGCCAAGCCCGGGCAGTGACAAATTCAAAAAAAATGCAATTTCCATATAGCCCGGGCGATACGCCCGTTGTGGCTTAATTAAAAATTTGCCGATTTTCTTCTATATTGGTTCCATTTAACCTTTTCTATAGTGATACTTTCTACTGATTCTATCTTGGGATTATGATTTTCATAATTTTATGAACTATAACAGCTATCTTGTTGTTTTTCTGTTCTTGTGTTATTTGAAAAATTAAATCTTTTGGGTGCTCTGCCCGATAATAATGATGCTACTTTGGCCATGAACCATTAGAAAGTGTTGATGCCTGAACATACCTGATTCTGATGGCTCGAGAGAAGCCAATGTATGTATAAAACGCATAAATTTTCTACTACCTATTTGTATATATCGGACCATCCCAAATTTTAATCCTGACCGTCCATTGTTGAATTGTTGATTCGATGGCCAAGGTCAACAACAATCAATAAATGTACGGTCATTATTAGAATTCGGGACATAAGGGAAATTGTCTGGCATATAACGTCCGGGATTAGAAAATCTTCGGTATGAAACATTCCATTATGTGAAAGATTTATCACAAGTATTCCTAGAGCATTAAAGGGGAGTTGTTAATCCATCCTCTTGATATTTTACTCACTTGAATTTGCTAATCCGACCATGTTAAGCATGTGCCTGTCTTCCTGGTACCTTTGTAGCACTGTGCCTTTGAGAGCCTTCCGCTTATCTTCATCAAGTCTTGGTTTCACCACACCCCAACATTCAATTACTTCAGGGTTGATTTGGTTGTTCATGGAGAGGCATGGGCTGCCAAACGTAATGCAGGGAAATGAATGACCCATGTCGAAGTTGGCTGAAACGAACAACCCGAAATGATTGATCCTGCCTCCGAAACCAATTCCATTCGGAATGCTCTCTGAACTGAAATTCACAGCACACTGCAAATAATATGGTCGAGTAAGCATATGCATTCTGCTTTAAATGACTCATTTGATAATTCAAGGAAAACTTTTAGTTGTTGACTTACCCATTGTATGTTATGGTTTGCTCCCGTAGGACGAAAGATCGATGCTTTTGGGTATAGCTGAAAGAGAAATGTCCTCATGTCGCTAAAGAAATCTGGATGCTTTTCCCATGGTTGTGAAGCGTAGCCTCCATAGATGTATCCCTGTTTATCTCTGATGATGAATATAGTTGGTCCATCGTTTCTGCAGTTCAAATCAACTAATTTATCCATCCCATTTATATAAAATATTGAAGCCGCAGCGAGATGATATAATTTGTTCAGGAAAAAATGGTGTTAGCTATTTACTAATTTGATCATATCTGAAAAGCATGAACTCACTGTACATTGCCCAAGAATGTGTTGAAACTTAGACCATGAATGCCGCTATGATACAGAAGCTTCCACTCGGCGAGTTCATCTGGTGACAAGGCTCCACCAATGTGCCAAGCATATTCTTTCCTCAACAAAACCTGATTAAGATCGATGTTCCAAAATTGTAATTGAGGTCCTGGTAAACCTGCACAAGGTAGAGGACAATCAAAATTTGTTGGTACTGTTGGATCTTACAATCTTTTTATATCATGGAAAATTTTCTAGTCGGGAACACTGTGTGTGGGATAGGTTATCCTACATCCTGAATTCTAGTCCACTATTGATCCGTCAGGATTAAGGCTATGTTTGCAAGTTCTACTGAAAAAACTGCTTTTGGCTTTTGAGTAGGACTTTAAAAAAGGGACTTTTATAAAGAACTTATAAAGTATTTGCACCGGTGGCTTTAATGTAACAAAAGTTTAAAAAAATAGTGCAGCAAACTGGATATAATACGAGAAATTTTTGGGGCATTTTGGTATTATCGATTTATATAAGCTACTCTAATAGAGCTTTTGGCTTTGGGGGGCTTTTTTACCACTAGGCTACCGCCAAAAGCCAAAACTGAAAACACTGTAAAAGGGGACTTATGCGACTAAAAAGTCAAAAACATATTTTCAAAAAAACTTGCAAACAGTGCCTAAATCACTTAACTTAAATAAGTGATTTTCAAAAAAACTTGTAAACAGTGCCTAAATCACTTTTAACTTAAATAAGTGTTTAATGCTCGCCGTCCGATTAAAATCTTACACACAAGATTAGAATTCAGGATGGTCCGGTACATAGTGCTAACTAGAAAATTTCTCTTTATATCGTACAATCAAAAATAGAGATACCTGAATCATAGGGCATTAACAAACTGCCCAGATACTTCCTGGCTGCCGGAACAAGTCTACACCAATTCTGGAAATCCTCAAAAGACAAACTATCACTAGTAAAATTTGCACTATTGAGAAAAACGTCAACAGTTTCCTTAGAAGTGTGTTGCCGGAATAAGTTGTCAAACATGGATGTCAAAACGACTTCAAGATCAGACCTAATAAACCAAACCACTTGGAACATCAAGCCCAAACAAAGCCTAAACAATGTAACTAGGTAATATTGATACATTACAAATGATATAAACAAGAAAACTTATAAGAGAATTTTCCTGAATTTACCGTGTGACCACACTGTCGCCTGAGACATCTATTATTTGGTAAATAAACTCTTCCATATCCTCATTAGTTCCCTTCTCGTAAGTCCCCTGAAAATCCAAAAACAAATATGTAACAATGTCCAGAAGAATCTACATCAGAACCAGGAAAAAACTTCGAGTACGATCATTCATGATGAGATGATCACTTGAATGGTATCAAAATCCAATGATCATGATTACAATTGGTGACCATAAGAATAGTAATCGGGACCGTAATTCGGGACCTGAAAATTTCTCTCAGAACCGGACAGGATACCCCATATCCGAAACTGTGACAGGAATGTTTGCAATGGTTTCGAGGAAATATGTCCACAGAAGTTTTTTGATGTTTTAGAAGTAAGCCTTTTGAACACTGCTTTTGCTTTTGCAGGTGTTACTTATACTAAAACAAAATGTTAAGCAAGTGTTAAAGCACTACTACTTCAATTTCTGGACTTAGATAAGTCTTTCTCTAGAGCATAGCAGACACTACCAACAAAACCTTTTCCGATCAATGGATTGAGCTCAGCCAAGCTTTCAGCTGAATCCCCATTTGAAACATCGTTCAGGATCTAAAACCAATAGAAACTAGACTATTGAACTTACTTTAGCAGTAACTAGGTCTTCAAATGTGAGTCTTTGATCATGACGCTTCTGCGCGACCAAATCGAAAACCCTATCCCCCAAAGGCCCATCAATTCCAATATGCGTCTGAACAGAGCAAGCATATATGAATACAGAAAGATCACTAGAATAATGCAAAGAAAACATCAGTGGATATTGAGATCTAAAAACACTGCAGACCTTAAAAACATCAGGAGAAATGTATTTCCCGTTGCTCTTGGACTGGGCAGCAAGCGATGCGTAGAGCGACCTCAAATCCTCCAATTCCGACGGCGTAAATGCCCTGCAATAATATAAATTCGTTTTCGCCGTCAGTGCTATTGATTTCGCCTTTTCCGGTGGAGAGAGAAAAATAAAGAACCTTGCAGCGGTAGCAAAGCGGGGATCCCCGGAAGATGACTCCGAGTTGCCCATTCGACCGGTTTCTTCAGTGGCTGTAATCACCAAGGTTCGAGTCTACAATTTAAGAGTCAAACAGTTGGTATATTAGAAGAACCATCAGTATCTAGAGAAATTTTACTTATAAAAAAAAAAATATCTGGAGAAATTTTCGATCCGATATTACCTAATTTCAATCTTAGACGCTGTCGTGACGAACGTTTAACATCTTATGCTTGTGAGTTTTGAACTTTTGATAGTACCGAAAACGAATTGTAATTTCTGTGGTCGGTATTGTGATTCAGGTCTAAGAATAATCTCATGTTGGGCAATAATGCTAGGTGTACCGAAAATTTTTGTCCAGAATTTCGGTACACACCTATTTTGATGGGTTTTCGGTCACTGCAATAAAAAAATAACACCGGTTTTGGAATACTCGCATCGAAATGGTGTCAGAACCGGTACTAAACTTTTATTTTAGCCCTCATAACACACCGTTTAAGACTAGGGTTAAGTTTGTTGCTTTTAAAATGCTTATTTAATAGGGTTTTAGTTTTTTCGGCAGCGAAGCCGCCGAAACCGAAACCCATGACCGGTTCTGGCATCATTTCGACACGAGGATTCCAGAATAGGTCTTATTTTTTTATTTCGATGGCCGGAAACCTACCAAAATAGGTGTGTACCGAAATTCTGGACAAGAATTTTCGATACACCTAGCATCTCCCCTAAAGATCAGTATTCGAAAATGCGTAGGCCGCCCAACACCAATTCGGTGCGGCCAAGCTGCCGCCTAGGACGCCTAGATGTCGAAAACAAGAATAATGCTAAAGATACAATTTAATAGTATATTTCATCAATTGTTAAATGGGCATTTAGGAGGGGAAGATCTAAAAAAGCTCATTGCTCAGGAAGTAAGGTTACTATTTCCAAAATTCCAATGCATGTTTTTTTTTCATAACTAACGTCAATAGCACAACAAAGTTGTCCAATCATAATGCCAAAACTCGAGTTTTGATTTGGTAAATTTTAGTATGTAACCTGTCAGAAACTCTATTTTTTGAAAATATCCTTCCGCGCAGAAGTCTTTTGCGCGGAAGGGATAATTAATTGTTTGCACAAGAGAGAAAATTCTCTCACACACATTCTCTTCTCCAAAATCAGGCAACACTCGGCTCAAAGCAATCATCTTTGTCATAGTAAACAGAGCACGATACCCACCCTTTGATGAAATCAAGTCCACACGATTTCTCGTCGGTGATCTTATCAATTCTCTCGGCCATCTCCTGATCCAGCCAACATTTCCAGTCTCCGACTTCTCCACGGCGGAAGAAGGCATTATTCTCCTCGCCGGAGGACAATTTTCCGGTCCGATTCACTTGTAGGCCACTGAGATTCTCAAAGCTGCACAGTTTCATAATCATCTCTGGCACCCCGGATTGCTCTTCCACACTGGAAAACGGCAGGCCTAAAAACTATGCCACCCACCGGACGTGAAATCTCGGATTCTCCTTCACATCCTCAAACCTCAGAATAGAGTCCTCTCTAAATCCCCTCGTCATCCCTTTGATCATCAGGTGGTTGGTGAAATGCCACAGAGAGATGAAGGTGTTCTTTGGGTTTCTAGACAAGTACACGATTTTGCACCCAGGATTATTCCTATAAGTTATTGCTTGGAAACTTGCTTTCCCCTGCCTCGATTTAGGGCTTTGCTGCAATTCCATGGCCGGAGAAGGAAGTTGGAGGAGACAGTGTGTGTGAGAGAATTTTCTCTCCCTTCCGCGCAGAAGCCTTCTACGCGGAAGGGTATTTCCACAAAATAGAGTTTCTGACAGGGTACATGCCAAAATTTACCGTTTTGATTTATCCACGAATGTCACAAATCCATCCAATCACATAACATGAATTCATGAATTTGTGAATGTCACTAAACCCTAAACCAGAATTATTTTTTAATCAATTATTATGCTTGAAGAATGTGAATGTTTGTGGTGTAATACATGTCCAAAATGTCACCAAAAATAAAAGATAATGTCATAATCTAAAATACATGTCCATAATGTTTCCAAAACTAAAAGAGAAGTTCATAATCTCAATCAAATATTTAAACTCAAAGTGATTTAAGTGAGTTGATAATACGATCCGGATCTACGTGGATACCTGAATCAATTAAAATCAAATATAAATATATTGAATAGAGATTAATATTTAAGTGAGTTGAATAAATATATTATTGTTATCTCTCACAAGTGCGATCATATCGGGATCCTCCTCATAAACGTCCAAAGATAGTGTTGCAAAATCTTCAATAATACCAGAAAAAGAGATCATCCAATTTTGAGCACATATAAAACTCTCAATTGTAGAAGAAAATATTATATATTTATATTTATTATATATTTATATTTATTATATATTTATATATGGGGCAGGATCCGGTGACATGATTTTATACATGCATTTTCAATTCCGGCCACTAGGATTGCCCATTGACGGAATGAAGATCATAAGTCTCATGTTTAGTTCCGGTATGTCGCCGGAATTTTTTAAATCCCCATTTAGGACTACTTAACCAAAGGGAAAAATATGAAACTAAATTAAACGGTGATAAAGCCGTCGAAATATCACCAAAACTTGAACATATGATCTTCTATGTATAAGCTTTCTAACGATGTGCCCAATTCCATCAACGGGTAATCCTAGTGGCCGGAATTGGAAATCATGTCTAAAATCCTGTTACCGGATCCTGCACCTTTATATATTATATTTTATTTAAAAATTATATTAAATGTAACATCAATATACCGACGGTAATCGTCGGTATACCGACTTATCGACCGACCGTGGTCGGTAAGCGGTTTTAGCTACCGCTATCGCTACTGTACCGCAGTCGGTAACCTGGTCGGTTGGTTACCGACTAGATCGGTCGGTATACCGATAACGATCGACGCCCCTTAACATACTAATATTGGTATGTGGGTAGGTGAGGAGTTCACATAAACCCTATACCACAAGACATATTTAGCACAAAAAATATAAGAATTTAACATGTCAGAATGTGATTGAGGGAGGGGCTAAGCTGTAAATTGCCCCATTGTACATGTACATAATATTTAAAGTATAATGAAGTAAAGAATTACCTATCAAAAAAAGAATATGATTGGATGATCATAAAGTGTGGGCCAGACCATGAACGAATGATATACTGTCATGTGTGTGTCATGTGCTTCTTGCAGCCCTATGTCTTGTGGTATAGCATTTGTGAGGAGTAAATGAATTAGTGTGTTTTTATTCGTGGTGGGATAAATCATAACCCCCAAAACTCCTCCCTCCCAATTTGCAATTCCACACTCTCAAATCCGATTCCAGCTCACATTTCTCCCCATTTCAATTGAAAAAAAATCTTGCCGATCGAATACTTCAAAGGTCAAAAGCCATTGTCTCCGGTGGGTCGCGTATTAAGGTGGGGATTACTTTCTCTCCTACAGTTTTGTGTTAAGACTGCAGAGTGAAAATACTCAGAACAAAAGCTTGAAGCTTCAATAACTTTTATTGAAGAAAGGAAGAGGCTTTATATAGCCTATAGTGAAGACCAAGTCTTCTTACAACGGAATGGAAATAAAACAGGAAACATTGACACTCTAGACAACTGAAAAACGAACTTGCAGCACATTCACCTTCACTCCTCCAATGTCGGAGTCTTTATTGAACTGAATAAGACTAATTCAACTCTCAACAATGCCTCCCCTAAACTGAAAGTGATCACTTCAGTTTAATCCTTCACGAACGTCAAGCTTTTCCCTTAGATGTACAAATGCTTCCAGCTTCAGTGGTTTGGTCAGTATGTCTGCAATCTGATCACTTGTTCCACGGTGACCCAGTTTTACTACTTCATCTCTCGCAAGGTCTCTTAGAAAGTGGAAGCGGACATCACTGTGTTTACTACAACCATGAAGAACTGGATTTCTGGATAGCTTTATAGCTGAGCTGTTGTCGCAGAAAATAGTCGTGCAGCTCGGCTTTTGCACTCCAAACTCCTCAAGAATCCTTCTCATCCATATACATTGACAGGCACAGTACGCTGCTGCGATGAATTCTGCTTCTGTGGTAGACAATGTGACTATCGATTGTTTCTTTAAGGCCCAAGCAACAACCCCTCCGCTCAAGATAAAGGTGTAGCCACTTGTGTTGCGTCTATCGTCAATGTCTCCAACATAGTCACTATCTGCATACACAATCAGATCTCCCTTCAAACTTCTTTTATACATCACACCAAGTCCTATAGTTCCTTTGATGTAGCGGAGTACTCTCTTTGGAGCCCGCATATGTTGATCCTTCGGAGCAGCCATGTATCTGCTCAGCAAGCATACCACATACATTATATAAGGTCGTGTTGTTGTGACGTACATCAGGCTGCCAATGAGCTTCTTGTATAGAGTAGCATTAGCTTCATCTCCTTCTGCCTCCTTGGTTAATTTTGTGCCAGGGACAATCGGCTTCTTGACCTCATTACTGTCTTGGAGATTGAATCTCTCCAGAAGTTCCCCTGCATACTTCTTTTGGTGGATGAAGATTCCATGTTTGTTTTGCACAACTTCCACTCCCAGGAAATACTTCATCTGTCCGAGAACAGTCATCTCAAATTCTTGCTTCATGGATGACTTGAATTCGTCAAGTAGCATTTCATCATTTCCTGTAACAATTAAGTCATCCACATAGAGGCTAACAACCACCAATTTGCTTCCTGCTGTATTCTTCACAAATAGAGTGTACTCGTACTCGCATCTCAAGAAACCTTCTTTGATGAAATACGCTTCAATCTTGTTGTACCAAGCTTTTGGAGCTTGTTTCAATCCGTATAAAGCCTTCAAAAGCTTGTAGACTTTATGTCCTCCCCCTTCTTTACTTACCCTTGTGGCTGATCAATGAAAACAGTTTCAGATAACTCACCGTACAAGAAGGCACTCTTGACTTCTAGTTGGTGGATGTTCCAGTTAGCTTGAGCTGCAACAACTATGAACAATCGAATGGTGTCCCATCTCGCCACCGTTGCAAAGACTTCATTGTAGTTTACTCCTTCCTTTTGTGCGTACCCTTTCACTACGAGTCTGGCCTTATATTTGTCGATCTCACCTTTCTCGTTAAGCTTTGTTTTGTACACCCATTTCACTCCAATCTTCTTTGCACCGTGAGGAAGTTCTGTGAGAAACCAAGTTCCATTTTTCTCTATGGATTCTATCTCAGATGCCATTGCTTTTCTCCATTTTTCTTCTTTCTCAGCTTCATCAAAGGTTGCTGGATCACTGTGTGATATAAACATCGCTATATTCCTTTTTGTCTCCTCTTCTGATGTTACATCACCAGTTTCATAATCCTGCAGATACGGTGGTGGCCTCCTGATCCTTTGCGTTCTCACAGGCTGATGTATGACAGTTGTAGTGTTGAGTTCACCTTCCTGTGAGTTCACTCCAGGTTCAGACTCCTCCTCCTTTTTAGATTCAGGATCCATCACCGCTCCTTCAGAGTTTTCTTCATCCTTAGAATCATCATATTCACAGATGAGATGATCGTTTTGTCCATCTTCCTTCTGATTCCAATCCCATCCTTTTCCATCTTCAAAAATCACATCTCTGCTTATGATGATCTTCTCAGTTTCTGGATTGTATAGACGGTAGGCCTTTGATTCATCACTGACCCCAAGGAGCATACATTTGGTGCTTTTATCATCCAGTTTCCTTCTTCTTTGATCTTGCACTTTTTTTTGGAAATATTAGTTTTATTAGATGAAAAAAAAGATACATTTTTGATCCATGCCTCAAGTCCATGGCAGGGTGAATCGAATAGAAACAAACGAAAGTACATGGCCTATACAGCTTTACTATGTATCAATCTGCACAAATAGCCTAGCATATTCATAAGACCACAATTCATTATTCAAAATAACAAAGGTCTTACCTTAGTGTCTTGAGCAGAGTAGTAAGAGCAGCAGCCTATTTTTTGGGTTTGCACCTCTGCTATTGTTTCTGTTGTCCCTCTTTTCTCCGTCCTGCAGCTTTGCATCCTTTTTATGTAAGTAGAACGGCCTGCTTACTGGGCTAGTGCTCGTCCAGTTCAAGCCCTCTCCTGGCCATGTATGAGCAGCATCTGTTCCCAGTTTTTCCAGGCTGCATCAGGTTGTAGCATACATCCCCAGCAACTCTAGTGACCACCAACTGCTTCCAGTTACTTTGTCATCCTTTTTGCCTTTCTCGCCGTTGATCAGTAGGTATCACCACGCAAAATAACATCCCACATATCACATTAGCAAATGAGTAAAATTGGCAACTCAGACCAATCTGTATCATCATCATGCTCCCTAGAATTGTAAGAGTTTGTACCTATACCGGAGATGGCAGCTAAAAGATTCAGCATACCATCTCCGTGGCATCATAGACTGCAAAATGATCCATAGGATAGTTGATCTGGTGTGCAGCCAGAGTAGACAAGAAATTCTAGCAATCAGAGCATGATTCCATTCTAGGAAGATGGATCAGGCGTGTTAACCAGAAGATGGACTCCGGCTCATTTCGCTGCAGCTAGGAGATTACCACATTCTCCTC
This sequence comes from Pinguicula primuliflora, assembly GCA_025802335.1. Lineage (NCBI taxonomy): Eukaryota > Viridiplantae > Streptophyta > Magnoliopsida > Lamiales > Lentibulariaceae > Pinguicula > Pinguicula primuliflora. The sequence goes on along the minus strand of JAOYMZ010000464.1, from coordinate 15,344 downwards.
ACAACATTTTAATATTTGGTCAGTGTTTTTATCAGCAGGCAGGCAGCAATGCATCTAGTAAAATATGTACCTTGGTCGAGGGCATCTACCAATAATCATTAGCATTAACCCCCGTAGAGACATAGACCGCAAGAGGGTTTAGATGTGAAACCCTGAGAGCAGCCGAGGCAACTTGTTTTTACTTTTCCCAATGTGGGAGTTCCTTCTTCAGCAGTCGCGAAATATCCACTTCTGGATAGAAGTTGTTATCCCCCAATTCGTAACTCCATTTAGCTAGGGCTCTGACTTAATTTTTTTCCGTGGCTTCTTGGCTGAGTATTTTGAATTCTGGATTAGCATCCAGCCTTTGCCACAGTTCACCATACTGAACATATGATCTCCAAGGACAGCCCCATTCGATTCTCGATGTGAGGTATTGCAATGAGGTGTCCACCTCTATCGTCACAAGAAGCCAATTCATTTCTGTACATTTATCCAGCCCTTGAATCAGTAGATAAAACCTGATATCTGCCTCGCAAGACTTTTTCATCATCAGTACTCCCACAATATCACCTCTATCCGAGCCAATTATATGTCCTGCTCCCTTATCTTTCGATGATGAACTACAGTAAACTGCTACATTTATATAGAAAGCCCTTGCTTCTCTGTTAGTGTCTACCTGTTTTGGTGAAGAGGGAGGACCAATACCTCTCTTTGCAGCCCTGTTCTGGGGGGGGATATAGACTGTTCAGTCCTTCTATGGCACTGATCATGTTGGAGATTGAGTCAATTACTTGGCCTACCGTCATTACAGTCCCTTGGTACACGCTATTACACCGGTGTATCCAATGAAACCAGCATACACACAGAGGGATAACATATCTCAAACAATGCATCTTTTTACCTCCTTGCACCTTGCTCCAGCTTTCTAGTCTGGCAGATACAGTTCCTCGTGTAGAAAAGCCCCATAATGCTGTCCAAAATAATTTAAGACCTGCTGTGCAAGTTCACCATGTGAGAGTACATGGTCTGACGTCTCCTCCTACGACTGTTGGGTGCACCATTGGCAATGAGACATGAGAGGAATGCTGAGTTGCTTAACTCGTTCATCCACCGGTAGAGCGTTATGCAAAACTCTCCATACTAGTAGGCTGACCTTTGGAGGGACTTTATTTTCCCATAGATGACCATAGGTTTGATTTGGTTGAGATCTGGCCTTAACCAATTCCCAGGCTGAGTTAAAAGAGAAGCTCTCATCCAATGTTGGCTCCTCTATCATCTTGTCTTTTTGCTGCAAACTAGTATCAGTTTGTATTCTTTTCTCATCTCGTCTGGTAAGTGGGAAATCACCTTGTTCCATGCCTGGTTGTTTTTCACCTCTGCCACTATTTTGAAACGAGAATCTGCCTGCATTATAATACCAAGTTGACCCTCAGAGATCCATTTATCCCACCATACATTTATTCTTTTACCATCCCCTACATACCATCTTGAGTGATCTAGCATAATCTTTCTGATAGACAACAGATTCTTCCAGATATGTGAACTGTGGGAATTAGCAGTCACTGAGCACACATGGACCTTGTCACAGTATTTTTGGAGCATAAACTTTTCCCATAACGAATCCCCTTGTCGCAGTCTCCACCACTGTTTCATAACTACAGCTAGACACATATCGTGAAGTCTTCTAACGCCCAGTCCTCCTTCAGCTAATGGTAAGCATATCCTTTTCCAGGAAATCCAGTGTCGTTTCTTTCCACTTTCCGCTTTTTCTCTCCACAAGAAATCAGCAAATATAGACTCCAGTTTGCTTAGTATCTTCTTATTAGGCATGAGGGAGAGGAACTGATATAGCGGTAGGCTAGATAATACATGTCGTATGAGAACAATCCATCCGCTCATAGTTAGATGCTTATTTGCCCAACCCTCGATTCTATTTTTGACCTTGAGCACCAGTTCTGTGAAAAGACTTGTTGCTTTCCTCCCTTGGTAAAGAGGAACTCCCAAATATCTAACCAGGAAGTTGCTATGCTGAAACCCCGACAGATACTTAATGTCCTGAATAATTTATGTTGTCGCTGATTTCGAAGTGAAGAAGTTGCTTTTATTGAAATTTATTTTCTGACCAGATTCATCCTTGTATCTTTTCAGTAGGTGAAGGACCTTCTGCAATGATTCTTGTGTCCCCTTTTTGAAGATTAGCAAATCATCAGCAAAAGCAAGGTGTGATACCTTAAGCCATCCTTTTGATAATTTGAAAGAGCATATGGGGTGTCGCTGGATAAGGTCATTTGGGCCCCTACTGAGGATTTCAGATGCAATTATGAAATAGTAGGTGACAACGGGTCTCCCTGCCTAACCCCTCGGGATCACTGGAAGAAACCATGAGAGGTGCCATTATACAGAACTGAAAATCAATTATTGGACAGTGTCCTCCAGACCAGATCAATGAGAGTTTCAGCAAATCCAAAAGCCCGCAAAACCTTGGTTAGAAAAAGCCAAGATACCCTGTCAAAGCCTTCTCTATATCCAGTTTTATTGCTATGTTAGGACTAGCCTGATGACGGTCCAGTGACTGCAGTAGCTCCTAGGCAAGTAGAGTGTTGTCCGTTATAACTCTCCCCCGCACAAAACCATTCTGTTGGGATGAGATCACCCTCAGAGGAATATCAACCAGCCTGGTAGCAATGATCTTTGTAAAAACCTTCCCCAAAAAGTTACAAAGGCTGATTGGTCTTAATTCGAAAATAGAGCGAGGGTGAGCGACCTTCGGTACCAGACTCAATAATGTAGCAGTGACAGAATGAGGTAATTCCTGTCCAGAAAGGAAAGCGAGCACAGCTTGTTGTAAATCCTCTGCAATTATATTCCAGTAATTTTGATAAAACTGTCCAGAAAAACCATCGGGGCTCGGAGCACTATCCTTATTCATTGCAAAAACAGTGAGCCGAATCTCATCCTCCCCTGGCCACTCTGTTAAGGCCTTATTCATATCTACTGTTACAACTCGAGGGATTAAATCCAATAAGCTGAAATCGACCTGTGTTGTATCTGAGCTTTGGCCATGTGTAACTGCTCGCGATCAGATTCATCCCCTGACTGGTCATACTGACTCTCTAGATTCTGTATTAATTCTTGTGCTTGTTGAATGTTCACAAATATGTTCCCATAGACCTCTTTGTTCCACAGTTTTAATTCCTTTCTCAAAATTTTCAGCTTCTCTGCAAACTGACTAATTGCATTGCCTTCTACCACGGCTCCTTCCCACACCTGCTGAACTTTGGTCTGAAAGTCTGAGTGACCTAACCAAAAACTGTGGAATTGAAATCTGGAACTACAAGGCTTCCTAGGCTGCAGAAGTTCGATCAGCAGAGGGGCCTGATCAGATTGACACCTATTTAAGTGCTTCACACTGATTTGTGCACACTCCAAAGACCACTTTTCTGACAGGAGCACACGATCTAGTCTCTTCAACACTCTAGCCCTTCGTGTTCGGTTGTTACACCATGTAAACTGATTCCCAACATATCCAGCATCTGATAAATTGCATTCCTGCATTGTCCCAATGAAATCATTGGCAGAATGCAAATTTACAGGCCGCCCACCTTTCTTTTCTTCGGCTAATGTCACTGTATTAAAATCGCCGCCAATCATGGTGGGTTCTGACAAGGATTGACACACTTGCTGCATGTCTTGCCATAATTCAGTGCGCCCTCTTCTAGTGCATTTTGCATAGACGCCGCCAACTAGATATTTTTTTGAAGAGGACTGGAATGATACTTGCAGAACCATAAGTTGTAATGAATCATGATAGAGCGAGCAAGACATCCCGCTGCTCCAGAGCATCCAGATTGTCCCCGTAGTATTAGCAAGACCACCCTGGAGATGAAGCTTCTGTACAAGGAAAGGTATCTTGTCGGGACTTATTTTCGGTTCAAGTAAAATCAAGAATTCTAAATGATGCAACTGTACAAGTCTAAACAATCTTCGTTGAGAGGGGATGTTTCCAACTCCCCTGATATTTCATAATAATGCTTTAGTCATTTGTGACCTCTCCCAAATTTGGGGCGAGTGCCATATCGTCGGGGTTTAGCAGCTGATTTCTTTATAGCCTTGCCCTCCTTCTTCGTATACTTAAATGCTGGCATAGGATCTGTTTCTAACTGGAAGTATTCCTCCTGGAGTTGTGCTTCCCGCTCATTATCTGAGGTTCTGAATTGGAAGTCTTCAGAGCACAGTCCAGTCCGATTCGTCACAGGTTGCTCACCAGCCATATAAGGTACAGGAATACCATTAGGAATTTTCCCCCAGTTAGCAATCAAGATTGCAACAATATCTGCCTAATGCTTATGTTCAGGATCCTCATTTACATCAAATTCTAGAGCATGTTTAGCCATACTGTTCACTGGCAGCAAATTAGGCACCTGTAAAAGTTCTGGAGACCGATAGATATGAGCAGGATTCCTCTGGGTATTTATTACCACAACTTCAGACGATTCTCCCCCTTGTTGCAAGATTGTAGTGTTCATCCCCAAAGTTTGTGTAACAGGCTCAGCAGGTAAATCCTTGTTCTCATCAGTACCCAGCACATCAATCTCCATATGTGCAGTGTGATGTTCATTATCTTCAATAGCTAGCACCCCGAACGAATTCGTCACAGCTACAGTCGTTGGGACCTTGATAGCATGTTTGCCTCCCTTTTTCATCGAACCTGAAACACTTTCCCATACCTGTCCAACCACACTAGACTCTAGGGCCTTGGATATCACTGTCTGTTTTTCTCCTTGTACGTCCGAAGATACAATAGTTAGAACATTAGTAGTTCCATGATCGTATTTTCCTCATGAGGTAGCCCAGCTTCAACTTTTTGTACAGACATATGCGAAGAGTCACCTTCCAGAGATACCTCCCCCACCAGATTAGGGAGCACCCTACTAGATCCTACTTCGAGTGAAATTTTTCCAACTGGCACATAAACCAACTTTGTTTTGCCCTTGTTCAAATCAGCTACCGGCCTATTAGCCAATGGACCTACTACGGCTCGGGGTATACCATCATTTGTCTGAGCCACCGTCTTAACTACATTGGGATGCAACACCTTGCAGCTTGCAGCTATCCTGATTATGTCCCTTCCCCATACATTGACTGCAATAGGGTGGAAAAGTTTCATATTCCACAGCTTGCCAGAACGAGGTTTTGCCCATAACAACCCACACTCGCTTTAACGCAGGTTTAATCAGATCAATTTCAACACATACGTGAGCCTCACTCGATTTGGTTAGATCCATTGTTGATTGATCTGCCATAAGAGGCTTGCCTAGTATTGTTGCAATATCCAATATTTTCTCCTTCTTATATAATAATACAGGTAAATTCGGCAGAGAGATCCATACCGGTGCGATATGAGGCTCGACATCACTACAGAAGTACGACGTCCAACTAAATACTCGCATGACATAACCGCCTCTATTTCAGGCTTCTCGACGATTCTTATCCTCAGAGCATCCAAATCGTATGAGAATGTGTTTGTAGTCCAGCAATCCTGCCGACAGTGGGGATTTCAGTCCAATTGCAGTGATAATTTGTCGGATTTCACGGATCGACAACCGACCGTGAGAAAACTTGCCAATTAGCGCATACGCAGAAGGAGAGTTGAGTTCTTTGACTTCCTCTTCTATGAAGGTTATCGCAAGTTCCCGCTTCCATTTTTAGATTTCCTGCTCCGGGGTATGTTGCCCAACCAGACCAGGAAACAACGCAGCGAAGGATTTTGACGGTAGAATTAGAGCAATCGGCGGCGGCAGAGCGGCTGCCGCTGCTGGTAACATCATGCAATCGGCCCAGATTCACGATAATTGAGCCAATTCCTACCGATTTGCCGATTTTGGGTGAAAAGAAACCTAGTGTGTGAAGATCGCATGCACTAGTGTGTGAAGATCTGGACATGAACATGTGCTACACATCCAAAAATCCTGAAAGCTAGTCTTCACTCCACTCCAGTCCACATTTCTTCAGGTGTTTTTCCCTGAATCACAGAAGTTGGACTCCTGTTTAGTACATGTACTGCCCATTTCCCTGCCTCTGCCCAGAACTCCTTTGGAACCCTTTTAGCATTAAAAATGCAACGAACCATATTCATCAACGTACGGTTTTTCCATTCCGCTATTCCATTCTGCTGCGGTGTAAATGCAGCAGTAAGTTGTCTGCTTATTCCAGCTTCCTGACAGAAATCAGAGAACTCTTTGGAGGTGAATTCTCCACCTCGGTCTGTTCTGAGGCATACTGATTGTCCTAATTCTCGTTCCACGTGCTGCTTAAATCGAGTGAAGTAACCAAAGGCCTCAGATTTCAATGAGAGGATATATATCCATACCTTCCTGCTGAAATCGTCGATGAAAGTAAGAATATATTTCTTGTCACTGTTAGATTTTGGAGTGATCGGCCCGAATATGTCTGAGTGAACAAGCTGCAGCTTCTCGGATGATCTCCATAAAATCTTCTTTGGCAGACTCTCTCGATGTTGTTTTCCCACCAAGCAACTTACACATTTTTCTGCATCTTCTTTGCTAAGATATTGTAATCCTCTTACTAAATTCTGGTGCTTCAATGTACGTAATCCTTATAATTCAAGTGAGCGTACCTTTGATGCCATAACTGCAAGTCATCCATGTTGGTAGTTTTCAGGCACTCTTCCTTCATGACACATTTCATTGCCTGAACAACCTATTTTCAGTCATTGGTGTCTGCATAATACGCCCTAACCTGGGATGATAGATTCTGCACTCCCCATTATGGAGCAGAACTTCACAACCACTTTGCACAAGTCGTCCCAAGTTGATCAGATTGCTTGTGAGTTCAGGTACGAGATACACATTTGCAATGGTGTGAGTTTGTCCATTGACAGACATGTTTACATGTCCTTTTCCAAACACAAACAACAATGAACTATTCCCCAGCTTCACAGAACAACGAAAGTCCTCATCAATGCTGGCAAACCAACTTTTGTCACTGCACATATGGTTTGAACAGCCTGAATCCATGAACCAGACTCCTTCCTCCTGCCCATAGTCGATCGAAGTGAGTGCCATTAGAAGCACATCATCGTAATCTCTATCAGCTTATGCATAGAGAAGTTTGTTTCCCTTCGGACATTCAGACTGAAAATGTCCCAATCGATGACATTTGTAGCACTCCACCATATCTCTGTTTATTCTTCCTCTCCCCATTCTCTTCCAAATGTTCTTCCTCTTCCTCTGCCATAACCCTGATCCTCATCAGTGACTTTGAGGATTTGTTCTTCAACTCCATCACTTTTCCACCTCATTTTTTGCTCATGCACCAATAGGGAACTCTGAAGGGCATCGACGGACAGACTGTCGATGTCCTTAGATTCCTAAATTGAGCATACAATGTAATTGAAATTATTAGTTAAGGTGCGCAGTACCTTCTCCACAATTGCTACATCTGGCATATCATCACCACACTTCCTCATATCGTTGGCAATGCTCATCACTCTCGTGAAGGAATCTGTAACAGATTCTCCATTCTTCATTTCCAGCAGCTCGAACATTGTCTACAATGACTGCAGTTGTGCTCGCTTCACACGGGTATTCCCCTGATACTTAATCTTCATGGAATCCCACAACTGCTTTGAAGTATCCTCTAGCGTGATCGTCTTCAGGATAGATTTGTCAATAGCGCTGAACAGGTCATTCTTTGCTTTCAGGTCCTTCAGACGTGCTTCAGCCAAGGACTTCTTCTATCCTTCAATCATTGTTTCCTCCTTCGTAGGTTCAAGCACACCATCCCTCACTACATCAAAGTATTCCTTTGACCGCAGGAGATTCTCCATTAGAAGACTCCAATGATCATAATCTTCGTCGAATTTTGGTATGCCCGATTGAGCAAAATTGCCAGAATCTGCCATATCTGCGAAAGGAATGAAAGCTCCGATACCAAATTTGTAGAGTGAAAATACTCAGAACAAAAGCTTGAAGCTTCGATAACTTTTATTGAAGAAAGGAAGAGGCTTTATATAGCCTATAGTGAAGACCAAGTCTTCTTACAATGGAATGGAAATAAAACAGGAAACATTGACACTCTAGACAACTGAAAAACGAACTTGCAGTACATTCTCCTTGACTCCTCCAATGTCGGAGTCTTTATTGAACTGAATAAGCCTAATTCAACTCTCAACAAAGACTCCCTTTTCCGGCAGGTGCACATTTTGGTAACACTCACTTTTCCGACCAAAAAATGCAGTAAAACTGCGAAAATTTGGAGCATATATATGGAATGTATCTGTGGATGATATGTTTTTGTTGCTTTATGTGATGCATTCTTGTTAATGGAATATCAGTTGTGCGATGCATATAGTATATTCATTTATGATGGTACATGTGCGAGAAATCAACAATAAAAGAAATAGTAAAACTATTTTCCAATTTTAACGAGCAAAGTGACCATATAATTCATTGAAAGTCAAGGAAAACAATCTGTCTTTCTCAAGCAGAAGGGGGCCTTGGGGCCTGACGAGTTTAGGACATTTGCATTATAGCAAGTATGAAATTATGGTGGTTTTCAGGAAAGGTCACTTTTGTCTAAATTTATGCATGATAAATACTGTCGTTCATCCCCCTCCATTGCCCCATTAGCACAATATCACTCACATGGATGGAAAAGGTTAGTGGATAGTAGGGCTATCTTTTTTTTAAGAAAATTTTTATTTGACGGCCGACCTCCTCCACCAAGTGTTTTTGTTACAAGCGAAAAGCCCAAAAAATATAAAAGCAAAAAGCCCAAAAACTAGAATTGCAGATACTACATCTATAGTTTGGCCCAACTTCAAGATGAAGTGGCCCAAGCCTAGTTCTCTGTGATGCATCCTACCACAAGACAGGACCGCAGACAGCAACACCATCCAGATTTTTGCCTTCCTTGGCAACATAAGAAGTTATGTTTCCAGCAGCCTTCTATAACAAAACAGAATGGTCTGTTGCTTCCTTTGTACCTCTTTACATCTCCAGGCAGTTTGTTTTTGTTGCCTCCAGTATTTTTGGAGCATTCTGCTATCCCGAGCCAGAATGTAGTCCCCAGCATCGCATCACTCACAATCCTGCATTCCTACAATTTTTTTGGAAGTTCCCTTGCTGCTTGCCATCGCTTCCATTCATGCAGATCATCACCTCACAGACGAACAGCAAGTGAATTAGGATATGCAACCCAGCAGCTAAGTAAATCATATTAGCACAATTACAAATTTTCTGCATTTTTGTACCTCTGCCGGAGGTGATGGCTAAAGAGTGACCAATCACCTCCGTATATCCATAAGCTGTAAATGGTTCCTTCATAAAACCAAGCCAACAACTCAATCTCCAATGTCCAATGCAGCTGAAATCACTCAAGAAAAATTCAACTAAGTTTAAGCAGTTGAAAACTCAATCTTCAATGTCCTGCGGTGTACACCTTGCCTCTTCTTATTCTAAACACCGCACATTTTGGTTCACAACCCTCAATGATTTCGTTTTGCCATCTTGCATCCTGTACGTGTTGCTTCCCATCATCCTCATTCATGTTCATCATCGCTTCACAGACAATCAGTCAAAGTGAGGGAATTAGCGAGTAAAATCAGCAACTAAAATGAACAGCCAAACTGTTAAATTTTGCTCATTGATGTACCTCTGCAATCTCCACATGCTGCTTTTTGCTCACATACATTGTGTTTGGAGCCCTCATGACGGTCTTGTGCCAGCGGGAAGCTGCATTTCCTGTATTCCTCACGCTGCTTCTCTTCCTGTTCCATCATCCCTCATGCGTCGTGGACACCTCATAAGCAAACGTTTTAGCAGTGACTTAGCAAATGAAAATAGTGAGCAAAATAGTTATATCTTCACAGGCACTAATTGCATGCGTTTGTGTACCTCTACCGGAGATGATGGTTAAATGCTTTAGCTAATCACCTCCGTGTATTCATAAGCTGCAAAGAATTCCTTCACGGAATCAGGCTAGCTTTCCCACCAAGTGTTGATACCTGCTCTTTTCTGGTGGCTCAGTTTCCTCTACTATTTTTAATCCATGGTTGAGTATCATAGGTGTGTCAACAGGCTTGCAATTGAGCAACCCAGTTTCCGTAAGTAGATCAAGAATATATTTTCTTTGAGATATGCAGATGTCATACTTTGATCTCATCACCTCAATACCAAGGACATATTTCAACATTCCCAGGTCTTTCATCTCAAACTCTCGAAATTGGTTCCTCCTAAGATCCCCAATCTCATCAACATCATCTCAGGTAATAATCATGTCATCCACATTGATGATAAGGCAGGTAATACCTTGATTTTGATGCTTCAGAAATAGAGTGTGGTCAGAGTTGTTTAGAGTGTATCCATACTTTTTCATGACAATAGTGAATCTCCCAAACCAGGCTCGGGGAGACTATTTTAATCTATATAATGCCTTCTTCAGTTTGCCACTTCTTGGGGACGGAAGTCACTAGTGAACCCAGTTGGTCCTTCCATATATACCTCTTCACTCAAGTCTCCATGTAAGAAGGCATTCTTCCATTGAACTGATGGAGATGCAATCCAGGTTCACAGCTACAGAGAGTAGGACTCGAATAGTATCCAGTTTTGCAACTGGAGAGAAAGTCTCTGAATAGTCCACCCCATAGGTCTGGGTGTATTCCTTAACCACTAAACGAACTTTGAATCTTTCAATTGTGCCACCAGCCTTGAGTCAAATAACTCTTGAAATTTTTTAAGAGTTATTTGATGTCCAAACCCACTGGTAGAACTACACTGGACCGAGCCCGAGCAAGCTTGGGCCCATTTTTTCCCAGCCCAGGAGTATTTATGGGTAGCCCAATATATATAAAAAAATATTTAAGAGTCCAGCCCGGGCAAAAAAAAAAAATTTTGGGCCCGCCATTATCCAAACCCACATATCAAACAGTGAGGTTTGCAGAAATTAGTCATTTACATATATTGTCAATTGCTTTGATCGAGAAGTAGGTCGCCTAGGCCGTTTAGGCGTCTCCTAAGCGCTAAGTTGTTGCCCTCCGCCTTACCCGAATTACCGCTTAGGCCGCTTAAAAGTCCGCTTAGAAGGGCGGCGCCTAGGCCGCTTAGGCGCTGAGCGACCCCTAGCCTTCCAGGGTCCGCATAGCGCTTTCTCGAACACTGATCAGTTGTCACACAACTAGAGAAAAGACGGTGAATTTTTCTTTGTGGCCCATGTGATGAAGAAAATGAGAGGCACTATAGCGCATTGCACACGCGCACCGCTTTCGCACCCAACAACCACAAACACACACACCAATATTAGTGTGTGTATGCTTGTGTGGATTTCACTCTCACTTTTGTGCGAGGAGTGGCATGGCGTAGGGCTTTGTGAGCGATGTGCTATATCATTTCTGTAAGAAAATGTTTTGCCGCTTTGGTATCACTAGATAAAAAACATATATATATTGTATTAATATTTTATTTATTAAAATATTTTTTATTCCAAAAAAATTGAACCCTAAGACCTTTTTGATTTTATGGCTAATTTCGCCATTGGATAAAATGATTTTAGTCCCCAAATTAATATTCACGACGGCCAATTTGTTTTTGCTGATATCATTGTCAAATTCAAGATTATTTGGTGATTGGTGAACCTTTCACTCATTTTATACAGTCAACTCTTATTTAATTTACCTATAAAAAACTCTTATTTAATTCATTAAGTGAATGGAAATAAAAAATTAAGTGAATGGTGGACTGTTTAATTACTACAAAAATGATTCTACAATCTCTCCAATCAACACCCCGGCCCCGGAAATCACAACAGTAATCCTCCTAATCACAATAATTACGCCTGTTAATGACGCTATGAGTCGGATTGCCGGTCAGCCTCCGAAACCGACCGAGAACGATGGCACAGAGTTGCCCCTGCTCCGACCAATCTCCAGCGGTACTGGCGTGATCATCGCAGGGGGACCGCGTAAGAAGGCGGCTGGTGTGCGGCCATGGCTGCTGCTTGATTCCACGGGCCAGGCTCAGGTAGTGGAGGTGGGAAAACACGCCATTATGAGGCGGACAGGCCTTCCGGCCAGAGACCTTCGGATTCTTGATCCACTGTTATCGTATCCTTCAACTGTATTGGGGCGGGAGCGGGCTATTGTTATCAATTTGGAGCATATAAAGGCCATAATCACAGCCCAAGAAGTTCTGTTACTCAATTCTAGAGACCCTTCAGTTGTGCCTTTCGTCGATGAGATCCAGAAAAGAATTTTACGACATCATCAAGCTATAAAGTCTCAGGTTGCTAATTTATGTTATTGTAGTTGCCGTTTGGATCAATTGATCCTACCATTTGGAAGTTTGCTAAAATCTAAAATATAGAATGTTGAGTGGACTTCTTTTACACTGTACTGTCTTAATCTGTCCTCCTTGTCTTGGTTTTGCATGATGATTCGTCTATGGTGAAAATCTAAAATATAGCCTTGAATTCTATACTGGGCAGTAATAGAATTGGTTTCCCTGTAGTTATCTTAATTCTTTTGAATCATGAAAAAATTTCTGCCATGCTTTAGTTTAGATCAATTAGCTTGAACATGTTTTTTTATTTGTACAATTAATCAGTCTTCACGTTCATTAAAGAGGGGTTTGCTAGTCGTTATGACAGTGGCAATTACACTCATAGTCATAGGTCATGGGTTCAAATCCAATCAGCGATATGAGTCTGCCACAAGTGTGGTTTATCTCCATACCGTGGTTTGCAGGCTATTACCGTAAGGCTAGGGTCCCCTGTGTTATAAAAAAAAATATGTCTTCACGTTGATTTTTATGATCTGGATCGTTCATTGTTTAGGAAGCTGGAGATGGTGAAGATGCTGACTGGAAAAATCTGTGTGAAGTGCCTCAATCAAGGTCCATAAGCCCTCAAAATAGTACCAAGAATTCTCCAAGTAATGAAGATGACGATATGGTGGGCAGGAAGGAGCAATCTCTGGAAAATCAAGACGGTCCGAAGCTGCTTCCTTTCGAGTTTGTTGCCTTGGAGGCTTGCCTTGAAGCTGCTTGCAGTTGTTTGGAGAGTGAAGTATACAACTCTTGTGATTCCCTCTTCTATAAATACTTTTATTTCATCTTTTTTGCTCCTACTATTTCAGTAACGATTTCCTTTCCTTTCTCAAGCCAGGCAAAGACACTGGAACAAGAAGCTAATACAGCACTGGATAAACTAACTTCAAAAATTACTACCCTCAACTTGGAACGTGTTAGACAAATTAAAAGCCGACTTGTTGCTATAACAGGACGAGTTCAAAAGGTTGAATTGATCAATGTTCTTGTTCCCTTTTATGCACTGCCTCTACATGTACACGTGCATCCCCTTTGATATGAAATCTTGCTTCTTCTTTTTTTGAAAGTTCTGATATGATATCTTAAATGGACTAATCTCAGATTGTTCTTATAAAGAAGGGGATTCTCTGTTTCCTGAAGGACTTATATTATTTATTCAAAAATGCAAAATTACTTCTCAAGAACTTTTTCCGTTTATCCTTTTTGTCATGTATCTTGTAGTTACTCCGAGTTGAAATTGAAACGGACCTGACCCAGTGGGTTCGGGCCCTTGCGTGTGCGTGCGGATGAGTCAATATATGATGAATGTGGGCTTACACTCTTAAAAGCCAAGATACCAAAGCAATAAAGTGAAACACCACATTTCGATCATATACTGGTTTGGTTGATATTTATGTTTCTAATCCGTGTGGGATATTTTTAGTCTTAACACTCCTTACCTTGATATCCCAAGCACATTGATTCAACACATGTAAGCAATTATAAACTGTCTATGTCCTTGTGTAATAATTTGTTCAACCATTTTACTCAGTTATGATGTTTTAGGTAAGGGATGAGTTAGAACACTTACTCGATGATGACGAGGATATGGCAGAGATGTATTTAACAGATAAATTGCAGCAACATCTTGAGGATTCTGCAGTTGCTTCAATGAAAGATGAGGGAAAGTGGGATGATGCGGACTTGGATGACAGGCAATGTCCAATTTCTACTTCATTCCCAGATATATCACGATTTAAGTGACTTATGATTCTCAAGTTTGACACTACTGCTATATTTTCAGAACTCCTGCTGAATTATCAATGGAAGCTAACAAGAGTTCCGTTGCTTCTGATCCTGATCTTCGAACAATCAACAAACAAAAGGAGCACCTTCTCCGTGGCGCTGCTAATCTTAGCAGGGGCAGTCACGGGACACACACTAGCACATGCAGCGGCGTAAGCAAGAACCTTGATGTAGCGGAGCTTGAGATGCTCTTGGAAGCATACTTTGTTCAGATTGATGGTATTCTCAACAAGCTGTCAACAGTGCGTAATTAATCTTTCTCATCATTCTTGGTTTTTGTTTTTTTCTTTTTGGCTAATAGTGCATTTTTTAATGTGTGGTTGTGATGGTTGACACGAGTTTATGAAGTATGTCAATTTTGAGGGTACAAGTAGCATTGCTCGGGGCGACTCTTTTCCAAGTTAACCCCATAAGCTCCTAACCATTTCCTTTCAATGCCTCGTGCAGTTGAGGGAGTACGTAGATGACACAGAAGATTACATCAACGTCATGTTGGACGACAAGCAAAACCAGCTGCTACAGATGGGAGTGGTGCTCACGACTGCGACCCTCGTGGTGACTGCATTCGTGGTTGTGGCCGGTATTTTCGGCATGAATGTCCGGGTCGAGCTTTTCAAGGATGAGGTACACGGGATGACAAGATTTCTGTGGACCGTAGGAGGCAGTACGGCAGGCGCTCTGTTTCTTTACATCATGGCCATGTCGTGGTACAAACACAAACGATTGCTGGAATAAGTTATAAGAGTGTTCCAAGTTTTTAGAATAATACTACATCTAACTCGTTATGTGGCAAGCATCACAAACACACATTAAAAAAAATTATGATTGTGTATGTGGTTGTGATGCTTGTCATATAAGTGATTTATGAATAGGATCAAAAATTGAAGATACGTGTAATATTATTCAACTTTATATCTAGGTAGACGACGAAGTGATGGATGAGAAATTTCAGGAATGCTCTGTATTGCGGTACTTGCTTCAGAAATGCGTATCCAATGTTTTCCATTCGGCCCATTGTCCAACTCATATCTGCGTTGTGGCCACCACGACTTTTTTTCAAGATGTGGAATATGCAACAAGTTTTTCCCAGATTGACTATTTCCATAATCGTTCAAAACCCAGACACGTACTTCTCTTTGATATATATACACATTACACATATCCCGAAAATTCAAATGGCATGCAATAACAATTATAGCCTTGACCATAAAAATTAGGAATTGTTGGGCTTGTATA
>JAOYMZ010000463.1:0-10120 GCA_025802335.1 Pinguicula primuliflora | reverse complement strand
CACAACAACAACAACAAAAAAAATTATAAGGAGATGGGCAGATGTGTAAATAGCCCAAAGTCTGTATACTGATTTACAATTAATACAAAGTTTTACTTACCAAAAAAAAAAAAAAATGATTCTGCGGGAATCTTCTAGCGTCTTCTCCCCATCTCATCCCACATTTCATTCCAAAAAACGTCGCCAATTCTCTTTCCACATGTCATCCACCTCTTCCATTCGCCGCTGCCGGACGAATCTACCCATCCAGTTGCTCCATCTTCCCCATCTCAAATGCATGGCAGTTGAAACGATGCCTCCCTTCACTTCATGAAAGGAAGTCTCTTCGTCTCCCGATCGGTTTTCTCGGCATCAACCAGGTATGGGTTCCATTAATCACAACTCGCCGTCAAACATGGTCTTTGTCTTTGCAAATTTTGTTTAGCCTTCTGCAGGAAAACAAAAACCGGCAGTAGGCTTCTAATCGATTCTCGAATTTATGGTCTTCATCAATTCAGAACCCGAAAGTCTAATTGCCCCCAGCTCAACGGAAGATCGATTCTTCGGCCACAGCTTCAGCAAAAATGCTTCGTGTATCATCCGCCGATGCTTCCCCTCCCAACACACCAACAGGTGAGAAATTCCCATACCCATATTTGTTTTAATAGTTTTCCGTAATTCCTATACCTACTCTATACATGTGTTTTTGGACTGATGCAGTATGATATGCTCTGCAAGGAAATGGTGGAATTCAAAACTTTATTTTTCTGTAGCTATTCCAGTTTATATGTTAAATTTAAAAAGTATGTTAATTTCCAAGGTTTGTTAACCTGTGTCCTATCATACTCTATGTTTTGTGTGCTACCATTTCTGCTCATGCCTCACCGGTATTTTATTAGTAGAGCTATTGAAATTCTAGCTTTGAATATTCAATGGAATGAAGGCACCATGTTATGTTCCTGAATGTTGACGTTGATGAGCGACAACAATTCAACAATCTCCCTGAAACATTCAGCGTGCCATTTCTTCTCTATCAGTTACTTCTGCATATTGAACCTGTTAGTTCACATAGATATTTTTGTGTTCTACAGTCAGTCTTAGTTATTTCTATTTCAAATTGTTTTGCTCTTGGTGTTTTCTTTGAGTGAAAAATCGATCTGTAATAACTAATAACATATATGATCTAACAAATTATTGAAAAGATTGTTGCTGATCGTCAGTTATGGATGGATGCCTTGCAAATTGAAATGCATAATTGGTGTTGATCTGTCTATGCCTTCCCATAGAAAGCCTATGGGATAAGTGTAGTTCTATTTTGTATTTCAATCCTTTTTTTTCCCTGTTTTGGCTTAATCCATTGATTTCACGAATGCTGTTTGGAATGCAGGTAAAGTAGTTAGGACTTTGGAGGAATAAATGAAGTAGGAAGAAGCTGGACCAGTTCGATGCGAATCTCATCTCGGGCTACTACATCCCAGAAGGCAGAGGTACCACAATTTGAGCATCTACATTTTTTTAATCTTTGTGTTGGTAAAAGTAATAGTGGGTTGAAACCTAGATTTTCTTATATGTAATTGTAATACCGGTTAGTAAGCATGTTCGTCATGTTGATAGTTAAATTTGGGCTGCTTGAATGCCGACGACTAAAATTTTGGTGGCTTTCATTATGGGGAAGAAACGACAAGATAAATATAAGAAAAATGATTGTTTGATTATTTATTCTTTTGCCATTTTTACTAGACCATCAGATTTGTTCTTCTTCTTATTTGTTTGTTATTCCAAATGGCGTGTGAACTTCATGTACTAACGCTTCTATTGTGTGTATGTGTTTACGAGTAAGAGCATGGACTAGATTTAAATCTCCAATATTTTCTCACTCTCATCAATGTTCTCATTTGCTGTTACTAAAGTAAATGTTTTCCATGCAAGAGCACTCTAATTAGAATTGTTATCTGCGTAGGAGTGAATCCTTAAAGCTAATTTCAAGTTCATTTCAAGGTGAACATCTTTTGGTTGAAGTTCATTCCACCGTTTTTTTATCCTCACTACAGTTCTGTTTTGGTAGGATTAATCTTCTTGCTTCTTTTTGGCTAAACGTCTCTTAACAGTTGCTTTTATTTTTTCTAAATCTTACATGTCATAGGGGAGAGAATTATTTTTTTAGGCCGGGACCAATGCCGAAGATGAGAGGCATGTTTTTTAGATAAGGAGATGGCAGAGAACTTTCTGCCGGTAATTTATTTGATGGACTTTGGCACATCTTTTCTAGCTTTTCTCTTTGTTCCTCATGCATTCTAATTATGTGCGGACTATACTTGAAATGTGCCCATACTCAGGTGCCTGAACCACCTATTCTTAGTTGAATATGTTCCTTACTCAACCGCTAAGACTAGATCATGGAATAATTCACTTGCTTGGCGCGAGAGATATTCTATTCCTATAGAAGATTTAGTATCTTAATGCTATAGTTTCAAGGTTTAATCCATTTAATTCTTGGTAACTGTCATTTTATTTTTTTTATTTTCTATCTTTAGCTTGCGGAGCTGTTTTTTACTGCTCATGAATCTGTCATTCTTTGTTCATTTGCTTTTGATGTGCAAGTCTAATTCACTTGCTTCGTCCAGCGTAATATGCATCATTTACGTCCATGATTGTCGGGTGATAATATTTTTTTCTCTTCTCACTCATACATATCTTTTATCAGTCCAACCATCCTGATAATAGTACTTCTTCTGCAGCATATAAAAATTGAAGAAATAAATAGTGTTTCCCAAAGTGAAGACGCAATGCTACGTATGGATGATGTTTTCGCTGTTTTTATTGCATTGATATCTTGGAACTGTGCCCTCTCATAATCTAGTTTTTATATAAACTTAGAAGGGGTAGCCCCACCTTTCAACTTATCATGCAAAAAAACACTCAAATCCATCATTGAAAGGCGAAGTACTATCCAGTGTCTTCTGCTGGAGGTTAACTGTTGCCGAAGGCTTGACTAAGTATGAGCACTTGCAGTAGCAAAAGTACAATCCCGTGCCTTCTGTCGTAGGTTAATTGTTGCCGGAGGACGAGATTCTTTTTTGTGTTGCTGGAAATTTGGAACGAAGAAGATGATAGAGTTTTGTGACGACGGGGAGATATGGTGATTTGTACTCTGTTTAGCAGATGAACTAGAAGATTAGGAGAAGATTTTTTGGATTTATTGGTAATGGTAATTTAATTTCAAACCATTAGATCTTATTGAATTTAAAGGTTTAGATTTGAGTAATTTTTTGCATGATAGCTTGAAAGGTGGAGAACTGAGGTCATAAATGTAAGAAATTTGTTTTTAAAAAATAACCTTAAAAAAAAAGAATTGTAAATGTAATTTCTATTTTTAAAAATAAATTAAAAATTGAATATATTCTAGTTTATCATAATACTAAATTTTCAACTAACGTAATAACACTTATTCCCGTCATCTCCAATCATCGTTACGATTTTTTGGTCGTCGAAAAGTACACATTGACATTTTTCTTTTATTCTCTCCTATTTTAGGTTCAATTTTTCCGGAAATACATTCAAAGAGATCGAGGGAGATCGAGAGATCAAGAGCATCAACAGGCGCAGCGTGAATAGGGTGAATTTAATCTGTGTTCTATTTTTAAAGGTGAGTTTGATTCTGAATTCTAGTTGATATATGGACAGGATTATTTAATTTTCGGTATGGGTCACATGAGAATTTCAATTTCGTGATCCTAACGTTCTTTCTTTGAGTTGATTCAGTCGATTTGTTGTTAAGAATACATGCCGCGGCCTGCGTTCGGTCACCCGACACTTTGCAGTCGTGATTGTCGTGCTTGGTCGAGTACCTCGACTCCTTGATCTAATCTGTGTTCCATTTTTGAAGGTGCGTTTGATTCTAAATTCTTGCTGATTTATGGACATGATTATTTAGTTCTCGGTAGGGGTCATGCATTTTGGTGTGAGAATTTCAATTCCGTGATCCGAACATTCTTTCTTTAAGTTAATTCAGTAGATTTGTTGTCAAGAATACAGGTTCCGATCTGCGTTCGGTCATCCGATATCTTGTAGTCGTGGTTGCACGTAAGCTCGACGTCAACGAGATCGAAGTCGTGATGAATATTCAGGCCAAGTCACCTTGTGTAGATGCGTTTGCAACAACAAATGAAGCACAAGAATCGGAAGGCAAAGCAAGAATGAGGACTGCAGCCTACAGTTCGTATCGTATCCTTTCCAAATTTTCATTTGCTGAACATTTGATTGAGACTTGAGAATAAGGATTCAGTTGTATTTATTTCATCCATGTAGTTGTGAATTCAGTTGTATTCATTGCTTAATCATGATCTATTCATTAGCGCAATCATTCATGTACGACGGGAAGAGCACGACCTTACGTGGTAGACCCAGACACGACGTCAGGCATTAAATATTTAACAATCATTCATGTCCGAAGGGAAGAGCACGATAGAGAGAGGCAAACGGTCCGGACTAAACGGGCTTTTTGCCAGGACCGGACCGTTTAGCTCGGACCGTTTAATCCATTTCTGAAAAAGGACGGATACGGGCGGGTTGGGTGTCAAAAATGGGCGGTTCGGGTTTTATCCGTTTAACAAAACGGACGGTCCGATTTTTTAGAACGGAAAACGGGCGAATACGGGTAAAAGCTCATATAACCCGCGAAACTTTAAATAATTTAATAAATTATTTTTTCACTTCACTTCTCACTTCTCACTTCTCAGATTCAACATTCAAGGGACAGTAGTCTCTATGATTCAGTAGCTGGAATCTCTGTATGATTAGAAGATACTTCAACCAAGAAATCTCGACAAACAGATTGTTGGTGTATCACAAAACGCTGGAACAATCCCTTGACCAGAAACATCATCTCTATTTTCACGTCAAACACCAAGAACATCCTTCCATTCACCACCTCCATGGGAAATTCCGCCGCCGTCACCAAATTCGCAAATCGCAACAATGGCCGGTGGTGGTTTTACTGATATTTCGGGAACCGAGAAAGCCTATCCCGGAAACCTGACGCTCTATGTCGTCGTTACCTGCGTTATTGCCGCTATGGGGAGGCTGATTTTTGGATACGATATTGGGATTTCAGGTGGGGGGGTTTTCGAGCTCTGTCATTTTTTATTTCTGGGTTACTGTGGATTCTAAATTTGTAAATGAAAAATGTTCGACATTCAGCGGAATTAGGACTTTCTTCCCAGGATTCTCGTTTGGCTAACACGTGGGGATTGGGCATAAACACATACTTCGATTTCAGAAAGTAATGGAGAGCTCTGAGAATGCGATTGCTTCAGCTAATGATCATGTGTTGAATCTGTTGGATTCCGTGGACAGCTACTTGATTCTTATTGATAATTTGTCTTCAGCTCTTCGTCAGGTGGTGGAAAATATCTTTTTTATCCCCTTTCCTACTATTTCATCAGTCTTGAATGGGTTCCCGGCTGGATCTTGAATGGTTCTCGTTTGTCTTTTTGTAGGGGGAGTGACATCGATGGATTCGTTCCTGAGCAGATCATCGTCGTTTGTGTGGGTATGATGGATCTTGAATGGTTCTCGTTTGTATTTTTGCAGGGGGGAGTGACATCGATGGATTCGTCCCACACCGATTGAACAAAAAAACTACTAAGCTACTGGCATTTATAAAATAAGGAGGGCAGTAGTCTAAACTAAATAGTTTAAAAATTTAAAGTTGGGTTTTTGGGCTAGCCCATAATATTGGGCTTAAACCTAAAATCGACCCTATACCTGGCACATACGGACTAAACGGGCGGATACGGGCAAAATGGGCTAAGCCCGTATCCGCCCGCCAAAACTACGGTCCAGTACGGGCCGGCTGGAAAAAAAACTGGCGAGTTTAGGCCTGTCTGTTTGGCAAAACTGTCCAGTGCGGATTAGTGCCCTGCAGACCGCTTACAAAAACGGGCGGGTAGGCTTTAGGCCGCCCGCCCGGATGTCGTCCTCTAGAGCACGACCTTACGTGGTAAATATTTGTCAATAAACAACTCATGTCGGAAAAAGTGGATATTTCGGATGAAACACTCATGCTCCACCTATACTGTACTAAGCACAACGCACGTGGTAAACTCGGATAATACAGTTGGTTCCTAAACTATTAAACAAACAACGCAATCGATAAGATCGCGACATGTCATGGTTATCCCACAGAGTCATAGGATGCTTTGTACATGTTTGATTTTGATGTGTTTTGACTTTTGATTGTACGAACAAATTTCACCAAATCGACATGACTTTTCGCGTTAAGAACGAATGCCTCTCAATAAAATACATAAAGGAATTTTTTTAGCAAAGCAATACATAAAGGAATTAACTAAACTATAAGCTACTCTACACCGTCGGGAAACAAACGAATCCCTCTATCGACACTTCATTTGCTATATACTATTATGATTAAGTTTCTTCCCCTGAAGTATAAGCTATTCTGCACCATCGGGAAACGAACGAATCCCTATGTCGATTCTATCTGAGGGATAGAATCAGTAACTTTTTGTTCGAGGTTCTTTTTCTCGTCACTTAGCTTTGCAATAATTCCTTCCAATTCTTTCATTTCTCATATGATATGCGGAGATTGCAGTACTTTTTTATCCCGGAAGACACACCAGCACCACTTCAAATGTAAAAGTGGGGTTCATTGGTAGAAGGTAGCAGTACAGAAGAATATGATGAGTATATTCTGGCAGGAACGAAATCGGAAAAGGAAGCGACGTTGACAACCATATTGTGAATGAGTAGGTATTTATTCTTAGGTTGTTGCATATATTTATAGGGAATTGAATAAATTATTATAATTGTATCGTGGAAAGATTCGCTCTGCTCTGTTAGTAAAAAGACGTAATTTCGTGCACGCGCAGATCATGAAAAGACTACACACGCACGCGCTGTCTACGAAAAGATTCACTGTGGGTTTAGGGCCCAACAGACGTATTCGAGTTCACCCCGCTGGTTCTATCCACTTCTGATGGTACGAGCTCGACTATAAGTGGTAATCCCGGTTACCTCAGTCGGGCCCCAAACTATTAAACAAACAAAGCAATCGACAGGACCGCGACTATACGTTGTAAATCCGGATAATGCAGTCGAACACTAAAATATTAAACAAATAAAGCGATCGACAAGATCGCGACCCATCGTGGTTATCCCGGAAGATACATTTGTGATCCAAATATACTGTAATTCATGGTTCTATCTACGTCTGACGGTACGAGCTTAACTATACGTGGTAATTTCGGTTACCTCAGTCGGGCTCTAAACTTTTAGACAAACAAAATAATCGACAAGACCGCGACTGTACGTTGTAAACTCGGATAATTCAGTCGGACCCTAAAATATTAAACAAATATATCGATTGACAGGACCGCGACCCATCGTGGTTATCCCGGAAGAGATATTCGTGCTCCAAATATATTTCATGGTTCAATCCACTTCTGACGGTACGAGCTCGACTATACGTGGTAATCTCGGTTACCTCAGTCGAGCTCTAAACTATTAAACAAACAAAACAAATGACAGGGCCGCGACTATACGTTTTAAATCCGGATAATGCAGTCAGATCCTAAAAAATAATCCTAAACATAATCTAAATTTCGTTTAAATTAAGCATGGACTCATAATTGTGGTATATAATTCATCACTTTTATACAGTTGCATTTCGTGTAATGCCGATATAAACCGTGAGACGAGCAATGTATGATTGATTCACATCCAAGACAAGTTGCCCTTATGAGTTATGTAATGAAGTCTCTTGATTTTCAATATAGTTGAAAATATTGTCTCCAATCTCAACAAATGCCTTGGCAGTTAGTACCCGATAAAAACGAATGTATTCACACGCATGTTTGTCCATTTATACTCACTTAGCGTGTCAAATAGTGTAATTAGAATTTTGTTATTTTATATTTTTGTCATAATTAAATATCCAAATAGAAAAGTCGGAAGTAACTCATCATTCGATATAACCACGACGCATTCGTGGTTAACCCGAAAATCTCAGGATGACCCTTACCCTAAATCGTGAACCATTGAATTCAATACTTATCCAAAAAAATTAAATTATAGATTGCCCGTATCGTCAGACTGCTCGTGTCGTCTCTTCATATAGACTGCACGTCTTTCCAATGAACAGAGCGATTCATATCCCAATATATAGATTATATTCTGAAACAATATTTAATTTGTAACCCAACCGAGACCCCGGAACGATATGGGATCATTTTGAAATAATATTTAATTTGTAACCTATTGACTTTATTTTTTTTGCATAATTTGGGATCATTTGACTTTAGCCATAATTAAATACTCGAATAGAAAAGTCGGAAATAACTCATCAGTCGACAAAATAACGACGCATTCGCAGATAATCCGGATATCTCAGTCGGGCCCTTACCCTAAATCCGAAACCTCAAATACTTGTTTATTTGAATACTTATCCAAACAAATAAGTATTTAAAATAAAATACTACGCGTATAGTCTTTTCATATAGACTGCTCGTGTAGTCTTGCACGTCTTTCCATAAACAGAGCGATTCATATTCTATAAAACAGCTGAAACATTGATGATCATTCAAGATCTTGTTCTATAAATAGATACAACAACAACAACAACCAAAGAAAACTACTCATCCCTCACTCACTCGTAAGCATGGTTTCCAACGGCGCTTCCTTCTCCGATTCCATTCCCGCCAGAATAAGGTATACCATATTATTATGTGCAGTTATTTTTATCCCGAAAGACAAGCCAGCAGGTTTCTACCAATTACAACCCCCACCCTCTAAACAGTTTGTTTACCAGTGAAGTGGTGCTGGTGTGTCTTCCGTGATAAAGTGAGTTGTTCCCAATGAACTTTGCACGCTTTATGTATTAGCACCAGCACATGATATTGCCACAGCCCTTTTCTAAGAAGGAGACTTACACCCTCATAGGATTGGTTTCCCATTTGCAACTGATATGGGATGCAGTCCGACATTGGAAGGAAACTTACTTCTTCTCTTGCCATCTTAAGGTCATTCACAAGATTTGCTTAACATGAATCTCCATCAAACGGCCATCTCTAGGCGATTGACTACATGGTAGAAGTGGTATTAGTGTGTCTTTTGGGATAAAATTTAGCTGCTGCATAGTGAATATTTCAGTTCCGAAGAGAAAGTTTGGATTGGGACTAACATGCTTCAGTCGACCCAACCGCGACCCCAGGATATGGCTTGATCATTCACAACAATATTTATTTTTGTAATTTTATTTTTGTATAATTGAAATGAAAAGATTATCATAATCGATATATGAGTATTATTTAAAATGATTAATTCTGTATAAAATCTTAATCAAGCCTATATTTAAAGAACACACACAAACACTTCGAATAGTGCATTCGTTCCTCTCACCGCAGTCGAGGTTCTGACATTACATATAAACCCAAAAGTGCAATAATTATTAATTAAGCCGACGCAAAACTAATTTACAGGATATAGTCCACTAGACCCTAAATCCTAAATCTAAAGTATTTATTTATTTTAATACTTAATCCAAAAAAATAAAATAAAGTGTAGTTTTTTCATAATCTGCGAATATCACGTCTTTTCAATAACAGAGTGTGTTTTTTCATATTCATGTGATGTTGAACAGCATCAGTTGTAACGATGCAGCAATTATGATAATTCCAGCCTCGTCCCTATAAATACAACATCAAGATTAAACCTAAATCTACTCCTCATACACAAATCACAACATGTTTGCCTGACTTCGCTTTCTTCTCTAGTGAAGTGAAGTGGTCTTCCAAGATAAAGAGAGTTGCCCATCTGCACGGAAGAGAAAGCTTTCGAGTGATTTTGCTTTCTTCTCCAGAATTGTTCTGCAAATGGACATACTGCACAAATTCAAACTGCACTGTCCGAAAATGTAAAACATGTAAAGTGGTATTGGTGTGTCTTTCGAAATAAAAGAGTTGTCCGAATTTAATAAATGATTTGGATCAACACGGAATTGTCAACTGGTTTTACATCCAAGATGACAAGATCATTTGCATAGTTCACCAATTTACCAATGTAATGAAGCATCTCTTTCAGTTTCTTTGGCGATGATTATGTAACCAACTGTCGACATTGATAT
>JAOYMZ010000462.1:0-10123 GCA_025802335.1 Pinguicula primuliflora | reverse complement strand
ACATATTAGCATCTGTTTGTGCAGAAAGGAAAAGACTAATCATAATGTTTACTGATCCAAGAATATCCAGGTAATTATGTCGTTTCCTCACATTTGTAGATGTGGCTACAACCAAGAAGTTCAAGATTCGGCTCATCTGCCATACACGGATGGAGTCCTTGGCCTTGGCCATGGGAACTCAAGTGTTTTGGCCCAGCTGAGCCACATGGGTCTGACAAAAAATGTTGTTGGTCATTGCTTGAGTGGGAAAGGCAATGGCTTCATTTTCTTCGGTGATGATTTCCTTCCTAGCTCAGGGATTACATGGGGAACAATAATTAGCCAATCGTAAGATCTTTATTCTTCCTTTATATAAGTATTATAACCATGACTGAGTTCACTGAATTGTGCTTGGTAAAGGATCAATCGCCATGATTTTACTGGTCGGTAATATAATCAACGGAAAAACGGCAGTAACTGTCATTGTCATGTAATTAAATTAGCTGTCAGCTTAGGTCAAGACAAAAACTTTAGACGCATTTCAAACTTCAGCTATATCAATTGCTTACTCTGTTCTACTTGCTATCCAGAAAACATTACTCTTTGGGACTGGCAGACATCTGGCTTGGTGGCAAAGCAACGAACATCAGAGACCTTCAGATTGTTTTTGACAGTGGAAGTACATATACTTACTTCAACCCTCAAGCATACCGCTCCCTCGTGTCTCTGGTTTGAAATTAATGTCGTTTTTAGTTTTCCGAAACTTTAATCTTCAAGTAAGTAATGATTTTGCATTTTTTGGGGGGGCAGATAAAAGGGAACTTAAATGGAAAGCAGCTGAAAGATGCACCTGAAGATAACTCTCTTCCTATCTGCTGGAAAGGTCCCAAACCCTTCAGATCCGTACAGGACGCTTCTACCTACTTCACAACGTTGACACTTCGGTTCGCGAATGCCAAAAGTGTCCAATTTCCGCTGTCCCCACAAGCTTATCTCATTGTAACGGTAAGAGAACCACTGCATAATTTATTGTTTTGGGTATTGAAAGAGAACTACTGCTCACTTTGGGGCACTTGCTCTGTATTCTTCGTGGTTTAGGATCATGGCAACGTTTGCTTAGGCATCTTGGATGGTGGTGAAGTGGGCCTGGGAGACACCAATGTGATAGGGGGTAAGAGACTTCGTGCACGACCTCAGCTACTAAGCTGTTCGTTTCACCATTTTGATTACTGAATCCTCCTCGTACTTTTTAGACATTTCGCTGCAAGATAAACTCGTTATCTACGACAACGAGAGACGGCGTATCGGATGGGCTCCAGCTGCCTGCGACAGGCTTCCCAAGTCCTGACCAAACTCGGTTGCTTTTGTTTTGCTATCGGCTTTAGGGTGCTGGAGGCAATCTCACCACACTTTTTTTTTTCTTGTGTTTTTCATCAACAGCACAATCGGTGAAAGTTCATGGCTGTCTTTCGGTGCCAACTTTGGCTTCTTAGATGAACTCTGCCCTGCAGGTTTTGGTTTGTGGAAGAAGGCTAGGCTCAGTATAAGGTAGCGATGGAGTCATCCCTCCTGTATTTTGTGCTGTAGCATTTCTCCAGTAAATAAATACAGACGTGTAGTAAACTTCCTCCTCCTCTGTATACACTGCTACTGTCTTTTGTGCCCGTTGAAGGAAACTAGGAATAAGCATGAGACATGACTGATCAAGCATAAGAGAGCCATGGAATTGAAACTTCCTATAAAAAAATAATTTGGGGGAAAAGCTGTTTTTCTATTATAAATTTTTTGTTTGGTTTATTTTGTCTAAGTTTAAATTAAAAATATATACTACAATAAAATAGTCATAATTGTTGTTCAAGAAATTGGGAGGCAGGGGCGAGCAATCGGAGAGCAGCGCACAACCTGCCCAGCCTCATGGTAAAGGCATATTTTATCTTTTATATTAAAGAAAAGTAAAAAAATTATATGTCTTCGCTCAAGATCGGTTATCATTGTCTTCCTCCGAAACCATCTTCCGAATCCGAGTTCTTCCCAGTTCGTGACTTCTTCTACCAAATCTGACTTCTTCTGCCGAATCTGACTTCTTCTGAATCCGAGTTCGTCTTTCTCGTCCGAGTTCATCTTCCTTCATCCGAGTTTGTCTTCCTTCCTTCGATTATTTTACTCTTGCAATTAGTTTCGGATTTTTTGAATTTTTACGAATTGTTGTTGTTATGAATTGTTATGAAATTGTTATTAATTATTAAGAATTATTAGGAATTATTATGAAATTGTTATGAATTATTAAGAATTATTAGGAAATATTATGAAATTATTTTGAATTATTAGGAATTATTAGGAATTATTATGAAATTGTTATGAATTATTATTGAATTGTTATGAATTATTATGAAATTGTTATGAATTATTAGGAATTATTAAGAATTATTATGAAATTGTTATGAATTATTATTGATTTGTTATGAATTGTTAGAAATTGTTATGAATTATTAGAAATTATTATGAAATTGTTATGAATTATTAGGAATGATTAGGAATTATTATGAAATTGTTATGAATTATTAGGAATTATTATGAAATTGTTATGAATTATTAGGAATAGTTAGGAATTATTATGAATTATTATGAAATTGTTATGAATTATTATTGATTTGTTATGAATTATTAGGAATTGTTATGAATTATTAGGAATTATTATGAAATTGTTATGAATTATTAGTAATTATTATAAATTATTAGGAATTATTATGAAATTTTATGAATTATTAACAATTATTATAAAATTATTATGAATTATTAGAAATTATTATGAATTATTAGGAATTATTATTGATTTGTTATGATTTGTTATGTAGGATAAGTTCCCAGCAGAGTCAACGATCCGATTTGTACAGATCGATTTCTGAGGCGGTATTATGGGATTTGGCTATCCGTCGTAGTTCTCGAGTGTTGGACGAGCAGATTCATCTGAATGAAGCGATGAGGACGCATCATCCAGATCTCTATATACGCAGCGTCCAGTTGGATAGACATGTGCAGCAGCATATATTTGAGGCGGGGATGTGGGGTGCTTATCTCGCCGTCGATATACGAAAAGATTGGCATTTCATTACGGGGTTGGTTGAGAGGTGACATCCGGCCACACATACATTCTGATTGTCGTTTGGGGAGTGTTCGATTACTCTTCCGGATGTGTCGATGTTGTGGGGGATTTATATTAATGGTATCCTCATCACTTCTGATCAGTTGGAGTGTGGCACCTGAATGACGGTTCAGATCGTATTTGGAGAGGTGGCTCGACATGGACTTTGCTTCGGATGCCTTCCGTCAGTCTGGAGTCAGGATAGGCTATATCAGGCAGTACTTGATAGATCACTCGCTCACTATCGACGGCACCGATCAGGAAGTGGAGTGTTATGCCCGAGCAATGATTGCTCTTATAGTCAATGGGATTTTGTTACCGGATACATCCGGTAATAAAATCCCATTGAAGATCTTCCATTTGGTGGAGGACTTGCAAGACATTAGGCAGTATAGTTGGGGGACTGTCGTGCTGGGTAACCTCCATCACTATCTCTGTAGTAATTCACATGGACGGGACAAAGTCGTTGGATGCCGCGACACGTCTTATTCAGTTATGAGGATATTCGAGGTTGCTTACTATTTCCCCCATATTCTGTCGAGGCCACGTGAGAGTCATACTGAGCGTCGGGTTGAGGAATTCCCCGAGATCTATCGTATCAAATTTGTCCAGAAGATGAGGAGCGTCGATCAGGGGAGTCATTTGATTCGGACGATCCGGACGCAGTTGGATGATGTGCGTTCAGAGCAGGTTCGTAATTCAATATTTTCGTATCGAAATAAAAAGTTCGATCGCTCATATATCTCTAACGGTTCCTATGTTATGTGTAATTTGTGTTCACTCCGCACAGTCCTCCCGACATGTCTTTGATTAGTCCTGCCGACCGAATATTTTGGGACTACGATAGTCCTATATTTTGGATGGATTTTATAGAGTTCGTTCACACCCGTCGTGTTCGACATCAGTTTGGATACATCCAGTCGATTCCCGATCTAGTCGACAGGATCAACGAGACGCTGATTCATGGGATCGGAAGCAGTAAGCGTCGAAAGATGCAGATTGCTTTGTATCGTCAGATGTGAACTAGGAGGAACCAGTACGTCACTGGGGATCAACCTCTACCGGCACAGCAGGTTAGATGGGACGAGGCTTATGCGGAATGGTATAATCGGCATCGCTGACCACTTTATTGTCCTTTATTGCCTAGACCGGAGAGAGGAGTGCCATATGACCATAGCTCGTTGCTGAACTTGACAAAAAAATTAATTAATTCACTTTTTAATATTTATTTGTTTGTTCGATATATTAATATAAATTTTTTCTTTAATTTTATACAGTACCATGGGGTTGGTGAGATGGTAGAAAATTGTGTGACAGAGGAGCTGTGGCGAGGGGTAGGAGTGGAGTTAAGATCATTTCTTCAGTCGAGGATTGGAGGTCCAGGTGTGCCTGATCGGGAATAGCATTTCGAGTGTACCTCGATAGCTACTCAGCCGATGCCAGCACCTATTAGTTTTCAGGGTATACGAGCCCCGAATAGTTTGCGAGGCATTCAGGGTATATGAGCCCCGAGTTTTTCACTAGATATTGGCAGCACACAGGACAGGCCGGAGCCCGTAAATGATCCGGAATTATGAAGGACATTTTTAGATGATTAAAATTATTGATATTGGTTGTTTTTAAAATTCAATTTGTTTACCGCATATAAATATATATCAATTCATTAATAAAAAAATAAAAAAATATTAAAACTTTAACACAGAAAAAAAAAATTTAGTATATACCGATTTTTCGAAGACTGGTATATGTTAATGACTATACCGGTCTTCGCATGACTGGTAAAGTTTTAATTACTTTTGATTAACTTTATTAATGATGATCGATTTTTGGACGACCGATATTTCATTATACCGGACATTGGAAGATCGGTTGCTCATACCGATATTCTAAAATCGATGCGTGACATATTCAAAAATAAGACGCGTATTTATATTAAAAATAAAAGTTTTCCACCTAAATTACTCAAGCCATTATTCATGAAACTACTAGCATCAGGAATTTTTTTCCTGTTAATGTGCCGAATGATCAGTGCTTGGGAACTCTTGAGAACGCGGTAGCGCGCTCCAAAACTTCAGAGCAATCGACGCCCTAGTTTATCCGCGGAAGATGGCAGAGGAGATTTCACTCATGGACATCGACGAGACGTTGAAACAAAGCGACAAGGGCAAAAGCGTTGCCGTTTTGGCGGACACCAAGGCCACTCCTTGGGTCGAGAAGTATCGCCCAAAATCTCTCGACGACGTTGCTGCGCACCGTGATATAGTTGAAACCAGTAACTCTCGAATTCAACAATTCCGGCCCCTAGTATTTGTTTCTTAATTCGTAGAGTATCAATTCCAGCTATAGCATACGCATTTTTACAGATCTTTGTTTTTTATGGTTGCGTATTGTTGATTTTGGTGATTTTTTTCCTTTGCTATTAAAATTTCTGTGTTGTGGCGTATCGCCTGTATAGATTTTACTGTGTTTCCCTTGGTTTCTGGAACAGTTGATAGATTAGCAAGTGGAAACAGGCTACCACATTTGCTGCTGTATGGGCCGCCGGGTACAGGAAAGACATCTACGGTCTTAGCACTGGCCAGGAAACTTTACGGGGATGAGATGCAAAGAAAGGTTTTGGAGCTAAATGCGTCTGATGAACGCGGTATCGATGTCGTAAGGCAGCAGATTCAGGACTTCGCAAGCTCCAAAAGCATTACTTTTGGGTATTCTCCCCATCTCGTCAGATGCTTTTACTTAAGCGTGCAGCAGAAACTCTATTATTTCATTAATCATTCACATGGATGGCTACCGTCTCTACCTTGATTGCGTGCTTATAAAACAGTTGTTCATTCAATATGTAACTCTTGGCCAAAAGAGCAGTATGCACCTTATGGTGATACTTGTGTGGCGATTTTGAGCAAACCTACCTGTTTTGTTTCTAGATCTCTTTGTGCTCGCAGTTCGACTCATCAAGTCAATCTTTATTTTTTCAGTGCCGATTCTTCAGTAAAATTGGTTCTACTGGATGAGGCAGATGCCATGACCAAGGATGCACAATTTGCACTTCGGAGAGGCAAGAATCGTGCACATTCTTATTTCTATATCTGTCTTTTGATTCCATTGGAGTTAACGGATTAGTACATTTCTGGTGTTTCTTTGCAGTTATTGAAAAGTACACGAAAAGCACTAGGTTTGCCTTGATTTGCAACAATGTCAATAAGATTATTCCAGCTTTACAATCAAGATGCACACGATTCCGCTTTGCTCCTCTTGATGCTTTTCATGTTAATGAGAGGCTTAAACACGTAATCGATGCTGAAGGGTAAGTTCCATTCTCCCTGCTATTACTGGTTCAATTTGAGCCTTGAGGTGAATTTTATTGTGCCTCACATTCATTAATTCAGGCTTGATGTTCCTGAAAATGGTTTGAAAGCCCTTGTACGGCTTAGTAGCGGTGACATGAGGAAGGCCTTGAATATTTTACAGGTGTGCTGCAGCTACAAAATTGTTTCACCTTTTCTGCTTAACATGGTAATCTGGGGATCGCATATTATAAAGATTAAAACACTTGCCGGTTGTTCTACTTTTCAGTCGACGCACATGGCCTCTCCCCAGATTTCAGAAGAAGCTGTGTATTTGTGTACTGGAAATCCTTTGCCTAAAGACATTGAACAGATTGCCCATTGGCTCCTGAATGAGTCCTCCACCTCAAGCTGCAAAAGTATATTCGACACTGAAAATCTTCATGTGCTACACTTTTTTCGGTTGGAATTAATTATTCTGTGGGGATTTTGCAGGAATCGCCGAAATCAAAACCAAAAAAGGGTTGGCACTGATAGATATTGTTCGAGAAGTAACCATGTATGCGAAAGTACTGTTTTTATTTACCGTAATTTGGGAAGTTGCACTTTCACTCATGTTATACTCCGTCCTGTCAGGTTTGTTTTTAGGATCAAGATTCCACCAGCCATCCGCATTCAGCTTATCAATGAAATGGCTGATATCGAGTAAGATACTTTTTTCACGCCTTCAGTTTTTTTTCTACGCTACAAACCATTTAAGCAAATTTCAGTCATAATCTGTATATTGTACTTTCTACAAGGATGCCTTTTCAATCTGTCCCTTGAGCCTTAAAATGCCGTTTCATTTATTGTGCTGCAGATACAGGTTGAGTTTAGCATGTAGTGACAAGCTGCAGCTGGGGTCCTTTATTGCTGCTTTTACCCGAGCCAGAGCTTTACTAGTAGCCGCTGCAAAATAAGCATCTTTTAGCGTGTTGTATCCAAAATTATTTTATGCTTGGAGTACAGTAGAATGTGGAAACTCAATCTGTAATTCTTGTGATGGTATTTGATCCCGTTTTCACCTATAATATGACACTTGTTATATGGATTTGTTTCTCATAGTTAAGTATTTTATTGTTCAAAAAATTATGTAATGTACAAAATCATTCCACGGGACTACCCCGCACGTCAAACATCTACTCTATCAGCTACTCATTTGTTTCATAATTTTTTCGATCTCTGCGTTCCATTTGCATCAATGCATCCAAGGATATGTCAATTTTCAGTGATTTCCCGAAAAGCATTGTTTCTCGACCTTTCTCTAATAAATTGCTCTTGCCTTCAAGTTGATCTACTGTTGTCTGCGACGTGGATGATTTCCGTCTATGCTGGCACATCTTCTCGATTCGTTGTCTTTGACTTTTTCGTGCCTTTATTTTACGCTCAATAATTGCTGTCAGATTTTCATTCTGGTTCACTTATCTGAAGGAGGTCGGCATACTAGTATATCTCTATGCGTTGGACGGTTCGGTTTATTGCACCTTCGGCCCACCTTTATCCCTGTAGCTTCCTTGCTTGCGCTGAATATGCATTGATCTATATCCACTCTACCAATTACCCGTTCTTCAACTACCAATTCCTGTTGCAGATCGAGTCTTTCATCCCCCATTTCCTCTCTAAGTACTTCTGCATCAATAATGTGCAATTTTCGTTTACATATCTTCGTATTTTCCAACAAGTGTATGTCACGCCCTGCATCTTCATTCCTGTTCATAGTGTCATTCACTGTTACTGCTTCCAACTGCTCCGGCAATGGTATGTTGGTCTCCATATTATGCAGCAGTGGATCAGAGATAGTCTGTGCTGTTGCTTCTGCAGTCGGCTTCTTCACTGTGCCTGCATGTAACTCTGGCCACTCTGAATTCTTAGATTTTACCCAAAACTTTGTGTCCCTATGAGGCATTGCCCACCTGTGATAAGAAGATTCTTCCTCAATGAAAACTGGAAAGCTTTCTACTATGGTATCAATCTTTAGCGTCTTACGTAGCTGCCCATTTATAGTAGTCAGTATTTGAATTCTCCCAAATTGCATTTCTGACTTGCTTACCGTTCGCTCGTCAACTATCACCACAGTTCCCAATTTGGATGCAACTTCTCTGAAGAACGATTCACGCCAACTGTGCAAAGGAGTACCATTTACCCGAATCCAGGTCGACCGAACTAGCTGTCCATTGATCATTTCCCACGGCCAGACGTTATGCACACATAATAGTCCTAGTACTTGATTGTCATTCATCAATCGCACCTTTTCTTCCCCAGACCTAAGCTTAATCAACACCTCACCACCCTCTAACCTCACTACTCGTCCTCCTACGTACTGGTTTTCTTCGAGCAGTTTGTCCATAATTTTAAGGTCCAGAATTGGTGATGGTAGCCCTACCAGACATGCTCCTAACCATTCTATCTCCTCAAGTTTTGGCATAA
The DNA here is from genome assembly GCA_025802335.1 of Pinguicula primuliflora. Taxonomy (NCBI): domain Eukaryota; kingdom Viridiplantae; phylum Streptophyta; class Magnoliopsida; order Lamiales; family Lentibulariaceae; genus Pinguicula; species Pinguicula primuliflora. The sequence continues at coordinate 1,252 of JAOYMZ010000462.1, read as the reverse complement.
ACTTGACAACTTCAATCGGTCCTCCTGAATAATTTTAGTCAAACTCAACATGTTCACTGGTTGCTTCCGAACCTCACCATCTTTCGTGCCCGGTTTTCCTGTAAGACCTTTGGGTGCACGTGAAAGATTCGCATACAATTTGCTTGTCCCAACTCTTACACCATTCAACTTTCCCAGAATATCATCAATGTTAACAGATTTTGCGAAACGGGCAAAGCCATACCTGCGCCCCTTAACCTCCATTCTAGGCAAGGCGTGGACATCCTGAACCGAACCATAGGCTTCAAAGAAACGCACATCTCCCTCTCCGTCCACGCAGGAGGGAAGTTCGAAATGTATACAGAGATTGAAGATTCTCGCAGTTTAGCAATGAAAGGGGGTAATTTTTTGTGCACCTGTGCTACCTTGGTTCGCACAATGTTGGCGTTGTTTTGCTTTCGTCGGTCACCGTGGCGATGCAGCAAAAAGTAGTCGATCATCGTGCCTAGGCATATCCATAATAAGTCCAGCCCTGATTTTTCTCACGGCCCCCATCCCACACATTTACCACGATCAGGTGGGGCCCACTGTATTAAAATTGGTAAAACATGTAGTAGGATTCGAACCCAACAATCCTGCCACCTCACCACTCCCGAGAACCCCAACACACATTAACCATCTCACCTATAATCAACATTTAATATATGTGTACAAAATATTACTATAACATCTAAAAACACTAAAATACAAAATATAAACCATATAAAATACAATAAAACATCTAAAATACAAAATTTATAAAATATAAAACACACTAAAATAAAAATATATATGAAATATAAAAATTAATATTAATATTACGGCGGCTACGCCGTTGTGAAGATCTAAAACCCTATCCTATAAACCCTAAGGGCAAAATGCATAAACCCTAGGACTAAATGCATAAACCCTAGGACTAAATGTTCATTTTTTAAAGTTAATATTACGGCTGCTTCGCCGTCATAAAAATCTAAAACCATATCCTATAAATCCTAAGGACTAAATGCATAAACCCTAGAGCTAAATTTTTATTTTTTGAAATTAATATTATGACGGCGAAACCACCGTAAAAATCTAAAATCCTATTCTACAAACTTTAAGGGCTAAATACAATAAACCGCTAAATGCAATATATCTCATATAATTATAAATTTTATAAATTAAACTAACACTAAAAACACTAACAAAACTAACACTACCATATATTCATACTAATTATACTATATTATATAAT
>JAOYMZ010000461.1:0-10123 GCA_025802335.1 Pinguicula primuliflora | reverse complement strand
TTAGGCCTTGATACGGCATACTGATATGGCGCACTCCCCCCACCGCACCCCCAGTTGACGTGGCGGCCACGTCAGCTGGTGCTGCGCTGGCATGCTGACGTGGATGCCACGTCAGCATGCCAATTTTTTTTTTGCATTTTTTTATTAATTTAATTTTTCTAAATTAATATTACGGCGGCTTTGCCGTCGAAAAATCTGAAACCCTATTTAAATGTTATAAACCCAAGAGCTAAACCCTATAAACCCAAGGGCTAATCCCTATAAACCCAAGGCTAAATGCAATTTTTCTAAATTAATGTTACGGCGGCTTCGTCGCCGAAAAATCTAAAACCCTATTTAAATGTTATAAACCCAAGAGCTAAATCCTATAAACCCAAGGGTTAAATGCAATTTTTCTAAAGCCGCCGAAAAATCTAAATCCCTATTTAAATGTTATAAACCCAAGAGCTAAACCCTATAAACCCAAGGGCTAATTGCAATTTTTCTAAATTAATGTTACGGCGGCTTCGCCGCCGAAAAATCTAAAACCCTAGTTAAATGTTATAAACGAGTCATCCAGTATTCATAAATCGTAAATCCGATGCTGTTTACCCCATGTTCATATAGTTCAAAGTTGTCGTCGATCCGAAAAATTCACTATTGATATAGTTAGTTTCGCAAATCCGGCGGTACTAGTCGCCAAAGGCACCAGCGGGGTCATGAAATTTTTTTCTACCTCAAATAAAAAAAATGTGTGGATAAGCGAACGCAAATATACACCATTTTGAAATTTTCAAAGAAATCAACACAATTTTACTGACAAATTAAAAAACATTAAAAATTAGGTCAGTAACTGCGGTTACCGACCAAAGGTTAAGTAAGGGATTATTTCCTTCTTGTCTTGTGATGCACGGCACTAAGCTCGCTTATTTCGGGTGTGCGTGCTATCAGCTTTGAGCTGTCGAATAAAACAGGACGATCTACTTTCATAAGTCAACCGAAGCCACCCAACCCAACAGGTCTGGGGCGGGCCGGCCCCGGTACGGTTACTGACTACGGCCGGTACGATTATCGATACCCGGCAGTATTGGTATCGATAAACATTTTTCCGTTACCGACCAAATTCAATTGGTTACAGTAAACGGCCGGTCGGTAGATTTACCGACAGGCCGACATCCCAGCCACACACCTTGCAATAGATTTGTAATAGAGTTTTATTGTGAGAAATGTTAGGTGTATAAATTTTATACAAATTAATATCACCTGTTAAATTAAATTTAATTTCATTTATTTCATATTTTTGAATTATCTACAAAAAAAAATTCAAAGGTCAGCTTCGGGACAATCCAAGCACTGGGCGAAAACCCACCAGTCCCCATCCACTATTGCCTCCCCACTCGAGAAATAAGAAAACGTAAAAACTGCCATTGAAGAACCTCTTTAATTATATATAGTTATTGAATCCTTGTAAGCTTTTTGACTAATACTTGGACTATGTGTTCCCTCGGTTGCTGGGTGGCCACCGCCGGGTAGAATTTTTTCCAATGGAGCAAAGATGACGCACTTGGTCCGAATCTTGCTACACTGTCCATGGTATGAAAATGGGAAAGCCCAATCCTGAATCCATTTGAATGCTCTTGTTGAACAATTGGAAAATCCCGTTCTGGAAAAACCGGGCCTTTGATGGATCATTATGATTCAATATTTTCCAGTTGCCCTTTTAATATTGTTGTTGTTGTGAATGGTTTCCTGATAAACAGCGTGATTCATGTGCTAGTTTCTTAATAAGTGATAACGTATACTGTGCTGAGCAACTGTTGGTTCTTGATCCTACTGATAATATGCTTGCTCGATAGTCTTGGAGCTATGATCGTTCGAATGATATGTAATTTAAAACGAAATCTTTTCTTTCTATAACAAAATAAAAAATTCTTCAATTCCAACTGAAGCAATTTAAATCCAGCTTCTTGCTGCTTGAAGCAGCATGGTTTTCATCGCATGTGTTGAGGTCCAATTTTGAGGTAAAAGATGGCTGTTTTGCTGTCATCCTCTGTGTTTCCTTGTCATGGTTTAAGATATTGCTCTCTTTATCAGCCACTTTAATCTGTTCTTCTGGATGGTAATTGTTCCATTTACCCTCACGAATGCCAATACTCATAGATAAATCGATGGATGTCATTTCCATCGCGGATCCTTTTTCGACGTTGTCATGTGCTCTGGAGAACATCTTTCTACTCTCTTTCACTGCATCATGCCATCGTAGAGTCGTATTTTCATTGTCATTCTCTGCAGGGTTTCCAAAATTGATTGGTTTGAAGCCCATCAGGCTGGTGTATGATTCTTGGTCCCTGAGAGATCCTTCGAATGAGGTCAAACAGCTGTCAATAGAACAAACTGCTGGCGGGGCCGTTGGATTGTGCTGCGGATAAATATCCTGAAGTTCTTTCAGTCTTGGAAATGCAGAATTCAGGCATTGTGTTTTGGACACTAAATCAGACAACTGAACCTTGGCAGCCTCCAGGCTGATTGCCCCCAGGTTCTGTGTTTCCAGGGTTTCCTGTGCTTTTTCAAGCACAGACTGTAAATATTTACCTTGAGCCTCTATCGTCAGCTGCAAATGCCGCTGTACCTGTGCATAGAGCAGTTTTCTGGTTATCCAATATGAGAAATGCTATACGTACTTACTACTTGTGTACTTAATTAAGTACACAAGTCAAATCGACGTCATTTTGACTTGCGTGGAGTTAAAACGACGTCGTTTTAACTTAAGTGTACAAATATTAAGTACTTAATTAAGTACAAATAGAGTCTGTAAATGTAGCATCACTGATCCAATATACATCTATCAGGGCATGACTTACCTAATTAAAGAGGTAAGGATATTGCCTGGATGACTCTAGTTCTCTATAAGCATGGAAAGTATCTTCTCGTTCTTACCTCAAGCTGTTCATGTAGGCTTCTTTGCACTTCAATTTGCATCTGTATAGCTTCACCGAGATGAAGATTTCTGAGAAAAGAAAGGCTGCCGTCAGTTGGATCTGAGCTGATGGAATTCTGAGAAAAATAGGACTAATGTTTTTTTTGGCTTCTTACTTAGTCGTTTGCGTTGTCTCATTTTGACTGCTTGGGTGGATAATACTCATCCCTGGTGTTCTTTCTCCCGCGTCTGCGGGCAACGATTTTAAATGCAGATGCACAAGCACATTCTTTCTGACATATATTGGACATGCTACTGAGATTGCAGGGAAGCATACCAGGTTTGTTGTTTGAACTATTTGCCTGGCCTTGATGACTTTTACTGAGTCTAAATTTCTGAAAGCTCCCCAAAAAAAAGAAACATCGTAAATCCATTGAATCTCACCCATCGTGTCAAATATGCATTTCAAGAATCTTTACCTGAAGGTGACTCTTCAAGTGATATAAGGTTAGTCCTTGAATTCCCATGAGTTTCAGGACTGACTTTGGAGTAGCTTCTGCAAATGACTAATCATGTTAACTGGGTGCGTACTGTAACTCATACTCATAACGTTAGTAATTTCAAATGGTATCTATATGCTTACTATCTGCTCCTCCCAATTGATTCACTGCTTCCACGAACCGTTGGTGTAGGTCTGGAGTCCATTTCAGCCTTGGCTTAGCATCCGTCGAGAGCACAAGCCCTGAATCTCCAGCACTATTTTTCATGTTTTGAAGGATGAAGTGTCTTTCAGGGTTCATGCTCTTTCCTTGATGCTGCTGCTGGTACATTCTCTAATCTTCTCTACAATAGTTTCCCTTAATCATTTCCATGCTGAGAATGAAGGGAAATTATTAATATGAAAATAATTGTACCTGAAAAGGATGACTCTTGATGCTTTCTGGCTCTCAGAGAACGAAATATGATTCTGCTATATTCTGCCTCACCTGTACTTGCAAACACTGATGATTGGTTCAACAAAGCTGCTTCTACTGGTCTTATCTTGTTTTTCTCGACTTGTTTCACGTATGAACGTTGTGTTGCAGAGGATGTCTTATAAGCATATGAAAAGGATGAAAAAGGTAGGAAGAGAATACAAGCTTTGAGGCACAGAATCTTGAACAAGGCCAGCAAAACAAGAACATCAGATCCCATCCCAGCTTATGGCAACTTAAGATATATATTGTACATTAGTTTTCATGCATCAATGGGGCCCTCCTCCCCCTCAGATTCCCATTCCGTTTTCAGACAGATGAAGCAACCAAGTTAAATTCTTTCACTTGAAAGAATTGACATCTTGAACAGGTGCGAGAATAGATACCCCTCTGTCTTTCTTTTTCATTACACGTATACTTTGTCATCTGCAATGTCATGTGAACTTTGTTCCTGGAATGAGTTGTGAATTTTTTTGCCGTATGATAGTGATCGAAGGAATCTATTGGTTCTGTTCTTTTCTGTTAGAAGGATTTGTTGACTAAAGCATTTTTAGCTTTGATTACAAATAACAGGAATGAGGCGAAAACTGGAAGCCATTGTAGATTGATTATACCTCTAGATTCCAACATCATAATTTCATAAACTCGCGCATTCTTGAGTAATCTTATTATCCCGACAGTTGCGTGCCGCCGACTAAATGATTATCGTCCAGACCGGTAATCTGGGTCATTGGATTGGCATCACTTATTTTTGCATCAATTTAATCCAACGGTCCAGATTCTCGGTCTGGACCATAATCATCTAGTCTGGACGGAGTCTGGATAAGAAGATTTTCCCGCATTCTTTAGATGAAATCTGAAGAACTTCACTTGACATGAATGGTGTCATCTTGCAGTTAAATCTTTAGCTCACCATTATAAGAAATTGTAGATAACTACAGAAGTACAGTAACTTTCCATTGTTTGCATTACAATTTCATACGATCTGATACTCTTCTCTCCCTCAACGTCAGTCTCCTAGTCAAGGTTTTCAAGAACGATCATTTGATTCTGATATGCGTGGATATTTTATACAGTTGGTAGGAATCTGTTTAAATCTTTACATAAAGTTGTAGAAGGAAAATTCCACCTAGCTGAGCTGGCATTTGGATAGGACTGAAATATATCTTCTATCTACACTCCACAGCTTTCCAAGAGTACTAGTGACGATTCCCATGCATTGATGGTCTGACCGTCTTCCCGAGTGGATTGACAGTTGGTAGAGAATGGGTATAGTTGGTCCTCCCATGCGTGGGATAAGGGGATATGTGCTACATCTGCATTCTCCCCAATTGAGGGGCAGAAGACGGACCAGACAGGCACTGATTCGAACCTAGCCGAGGGATGTGAGAGAGTAGAGAAATGCGTAGACATGACTATACATAAAAATCCCTTTTCTTGCATTCTTAAACTGACTTTGCTGTTGCTTCTTTTGTGTTTGATGCATAAAAGGAACGTTACAGGCTTATGGCAATCCATATTTGGGACACTGCAATGATTGGGTAATGTTCATGGAGTTTACTAATTTGCTGAAGAATGTAGAAGTTGGAAATGACCCAGAGAATGTTATTCGTTTCAAGAAGGAAAAAAAAGCAAAGAATAGATCAAGGAAAAGTGAGATTCTGAGGAATGGAATTTCAGAATGCACACTCAAAAACTAAAGTCATTGGGCCGTATTCTCAAAGTCAAGAATCTTAGCTTGTTCTTTCAGCTTGTCCACCAAATATGGGTTCTCGACTTTTTACTCGACCATTCTTTGTCCTCCTCTAGGTTTCAAAATAGATAGTTTCAGATGCCTTGGTTGAAGCACACTTGAGTTGATGTTTCTACTGATTACTGAAATTATATGCTTGTCCTTGCTTATTACTGCTGAGGAATCAAGCAAAAAAGAAAGGGACATGAAAGGCAAAATGCTAAAGCAAATTCCCACTTAACAATTGTACTGCAGGCCTTTTATTTGCATTTTTCTTCAAGAGACTTGTGAACTTTGTACTTAACAATCGTACTGCTAAATCATCATGTGCATAAAGAGAACACTTAGGCGCTTCCTCGGTTTAATGATCATGTTATGGCTACTCACTTCTTATGTATCTACTACAACCGTAGAGCTCTAATCCTTGGCTATAACACATGTTAGACAATAAATAAGGGTCATATGACTGTAGTTAGTGTGTAAATAGAAGTTCTGTGAGAGTGACAATTATATTCAAATGTTCTGAGAGTGACAATTACATTCAAAAGTTCTCAGTGGCATGAGGATGTCACGTAGAACTTGCCAAGTTATTTACCTCTATACCATGGTTTGCAGGCTGTTTCTGTAGGTAGTTGGGTTTACCAATCTAGATGAGGTTACCATACTTTATCAAAAAGAAAGACTGTAGTTAGTGTAAAGGGACCTTAACCAGACAAGCAAACAGCAACACGAAACCAGAAGCAAAATGCACATTTGCTCATCGAGAAAACGGACACTTATACATTATAGAATCTCTGATCAGTGGGAAATTATTGCAACTGTTTTTTCTGAATTCGTGTTGCAGGTTATTAGTTAGGTATGATATCTCTCATCCCTAAGATCGCTCGGCCTTAACGTTTGGACCACTTCCGACCTATAAGTCTAATTAATATATCTGCAAAGGTGGTGACTAAGATTGTGGCCAACAGGCTCAAGTTGGTCATGCCATATATGATTTCTTAGAATCAGTCGAGCTTTGTTAAGGGCCGGAATATCTTAGACTATTCTATTTGCATAGGTGGCCATTCACACAATGAGACAGGCTAAAGGAAGGAGAGGGTATATGGTGATTAAAATTGATCTTGCAGAATCTTTGATTGTATGGAATGAGATTTTATCTTGGGCACACTACAAGACGTAGGGCTTTCTCTTATTCTCACTCGAGTTATAATGTCTTCATTAGAGACATTCACTACTCGAATCTTATGGGAGGGACTCGGAGGACTAAATTTTGCCCACGGAAAGGTGTTCATCAGGACGACCCGATATAACCTTATCTATTTATTATATACATGGCACGACTAACACATGCTATAGAATGCACGACAAGGTATAGCAAATGGAAGCCTTTACTATTTGGAAGAGAGAAATTTTCCCTATCTTATTTAATATTCACAGATGATCTAATACTATTCTTGGAGTGGAACCTATATGAGGTAAAGGTGGGTATTGATGTACGTAAGTGGACCCTATATGAGGTAAAGATGATCTAATACATGGCACGATTTCTCATTGACTTCCGGACAGATTATGAGTGCTCAAAAATCGGTCGTCTGGACCTCACCAAACATACAAATGTCCCAAGCAAAACTTGTTAAACAAATGCTAGGGGTGAGACGGGTAATGGATGTACGGGTCTATCTTGGAGTCCCAATCATCCATGGCCGGATCAATAAAGCTACCTATGGGGCTCAATTTGATTGAATGAAAACAAGATCTAAACGATGGAATGCCCAGCACATTTCCCTAGTTGGGCGGTTGGTGTAGAGCAAGGTCATCCTTAGGTTACTCACCATTTATCAGATGCAGACTACTCAGATTCTTCTCGATGTCTGCGATGCTATGGACATAACCCTTCGGGTGTTTGTCTGGGGGGACAATGGCGACAAAATAGTTCTTGCGCCTTCGAGGTAGGATGACTGTTGTCAGCATAAATCTAGAGGGGATTTGGGACTCAATTAATTTCGGGACACTAACCAAACACTTCTCAAAAAAGTGTCTTGGAATCTGATTACGGGTCCTAGAAGGCTGTGGGTTAGGGTGTTTGAGGCAAAATACAACTTCAGGGGTCCTGACCGTCTTAGGGTCACACCTCGGTCTGTTGGATATGTAGTATGGCAATCTATCAAGTGTTCATTGAGGCTGATAAAGGCTCAATGTGTGTGGGCAGTAGGGGACGAAGTTTCACTTCTATTTTGGACGGGCATCTGGTATCCTATAGGAACTCAACTGGCTCAATTTTCACTATTCCCTTAGCCCCCAATGACCTAAGAGCTACAGTAGCTGACTTTGGAGACCCGACCACAGGTTGGAATTACACTCTGCTAGCGCATTGGCTACCTACCTAGTATGGTGACGTTCTCTTTCACGGAAGTTTTCTACATCTTCAACTCTCCTAACTATTGTCTCTCATAAACTAAACCCTGCTAACCCGATCTTTGATCTTGTTTGGTCCTTAAAATCAAATCAAACATATCCAGTAAATCTCGCCCTTAGGATCTGGGCAGGGTAGGATGTACGCAATCATACCTCCACCCCACAACAGGTTGGGGAGATTATTTCCGTGAAGATCCCCAATTCGAAAAAAGATAAAATTGTAATAATAATAATAATAATAATAAAATACAAATAATAAAAAGGAGAAACAAGAATAACTGAAATACCTACTTACCCCAGTTATGCACTACGTACATACCGAAATAAATGAATGCCTATGCAAATAACGATCAACCTAAATAACTAACTACCTATAAGTCTACAGATCAATAAGTAAATAACTACTCTACATAGTCTCTTTAACCGTAATAAGCATCTCCAACTCGTCCTATTAGAGGTCATGTCCTCAGAGAGGTTTAATCCTACTATATCTAATCGAATCTGCTCATCCCATGTCCTCTTAGGTCTCTCTCGCCCTCGTCGCCCTTCGACTTGTAATTCTTCGATTCTCCTGACTAGATCGTTCGAACTCCTTCTACGTACATGTCCAAATCACTGCAACGTTACTTTCCTCAGTTTGGCACTTATAGATGCAACACCTAGTGTATCTCTAAATATCCCATTTGAAATCTTGTCTAATCTCGTGCGACCACACATCCACCTTAGCATCTGCATCTCTGCCATTTCAAATTTCCGCACATGTGAAAGACTCATAGCCCAACACTCTGACCCGTAGAGTATCGCTGGTCGTATAGCCGTTCTATAAAATTTTCTCTTTAACTTGAGTGAGACTTTTTTATCGCATAACACTCCAATAGTCGACCGCCATTTCATCCATCCAACCTTAAGGCGATGGACAACGTCACCTTCTACAAATACATCCTTTTGTATGATGAATCTTAGATATTTGAAACTATCATTCGGTTGGAGGGTCTGATCCGCAATCATAACTTTCATACTACTTTCTTTTATTTTATTGGCAAAATTGCATGTCATATACTCCGTGTTCGAGCGACTCAATTGGAGGCCTTTAGCCTCCAATGTCTCTCTTCAACGCTCTAACTTAGCATTGACCTCCTCCTTCGTCTCAGCCACTAAGAACATATCGTTCGCAAACAACATACACCATGGTACTTCATCCTGTAGATCCTGAGAGAGTACATCCATAATTACTGCGAACGGAAACGGACTCAGTGTTGACCTTTGATGCAATCCTATATCCACTGAAAAATATTTTATTTCTTCCATTGGGGTTCACACACTAGTCTTTGCACCCTCATACAGATCTTATATAACTCTCACATACATCCGTGGGACCTTCTTGCTTTCTAAACATTCCCAAATAACCTCTTCTGGTATAGTGTCATATGCCTTCCTAGGTCTATGAAGATCATATGGAGATTCCGTTTATGCGTTCAGTATTTCTCCATTATCCATCTGAGAAGATGGATTACTTCCATCGTCGATCTCCCTGACATGAAACCAAATTGGTTCTCCTTTACTCGCACTTCGCCCCGTAGTCTAAGTTCAATAACCCTCTTCCACAATTTCATAGTGTGACTTAGGAGTTTAATACTTCGATAATTGTCACATTATTGCACATCACATTTTTTCTTATAGAGTCGGACTACTATGCTACTTCGCCACTCCTCTGGCATCTTTCCTATTGTCAGGATAATGTTAAAAAGAGTCGTTAGCCACTTAACTCCTATGTCTCCTGAACACTTCCACACTTCAATCGGTATGTTGTCCGTTCCTATTACTTTTGCACCTCCCATCCTACTAAGAGATCTCTTTATCTCATCTGTCGATATCTGACTAACCACGCACTGATTTATAGGTCGGTGCACCTCCTCATCCCCTACACAGCTACTATACTCACGTGTCTCATTAAACGATTTACTAAAGTATTGTTCCCACATCTCTCTTATATTTCCCTCCGAGAAAAGGGTTTGTTTCTTCCTCATTTTTGATAAATTTGACAATATCAATATCTCTACTCTTCAGATCTCGTGTCTTTGCAAGCCTGTATATATCTTGCGCCCC
>JAOYMZ010000460.1:0-10125 GCA_025802335.1 Pinguicula primuliflora | reverse complement strand
AATTTCGTCAACGGGCGATCCTAGTGACGAAAATTGACTTGAGGGCAAAAATTGAGGACGACGGAGCCGTCACCATATATATATATATAAGTTTTTTTTGTTAACTTGTGATTGCTCTGCATAGACGATAACAATATTTCGAAATTGGGTGGTCCCGGATATTAGTATCTATGAGGAGAAATTTTGTGTGGATGATTTGCCTTTATTTAGAAAAATAAGAGAAATGATGTACAGCACTCTGTTTGTATTATTTTTTAATGTTGAAACATAGGCATGACATCAGTTTCTGAAGTACTTATATTAGGAGAATTTCGGAATTGATCTTACATTTTCGTTAGTGCAGTTTCCCAATCAATAAATCTTAAGTCTTACAAATAATGGTTAACTCAAAGTTTTAGAGTGTTGTATTTTTAGAAAATTAAATAAAAGACATAGAACACTCTTTTATCTTTGTATTTTTTTTTTATAAAGTAGAGAACTCTACCAATGTAGATAAATCCACCGCCCTACCGTAATAGCTTGTAAATCACGGTAGGGAGGTAAGCTACATTTGGCAAATCATATTTGACCAGCTCATGTCTGTTACCGTCGTAGTGAAAACATAAAACCAATTTTCAGAGTACTTATGTGGAGATGATTCTAAACACAGCCTAAGGCTTATCAGTCAGATTTGCTAAATACAGCCCAAGGCTTATCAGTCAGATTTGCTAAAAACCTGATACCCACGAGATGATTTTATGAAAATCAAGTCATTTTATCAGGTAAATTTGCAAAACAAGTCTTATCAAATCAGTCACCTTATCAGTCCACCTTATCAGTCACCTCATCAGTCACCTCATCAGTCACCTCATCAGTCACCTCATCAGTCACCTCATCAGTCACCTCATCAGTCACCAGTTAGATTTGCTAAACACAACCTTAGTCTACAATCACCAGTCACCAGTCATCAGTAAGCTTATCAGTCAGATTTACTAAACACAGCATAAACCCATAATCTTAACCTGAAAAAGTAGTTTGCAATTAATTGAATCAAAGACCAAATCTATTAATATTTTTAAAGTCATATCCAGAAACTATACTTGATAACTTGAACCACCCACTCCATACAAGGAGGTAGGGGACAAAATACCGGCCGGGTTCGGGTTTGCCCGGCCCCAGATCCGGACTTGATCCTCGTGGGTATCAGGTTTTTTTGATCGAGTGCGGGTTTTGAACATTAGACCCGAAATAGATTCGGGTATGCATGGTCGGGTTCGGATATACCCAAACTCGAAAAATATTTAAAAAACTGATTTCATATTTGGAATTCAAAATTATATTTAAAAAAATAAAAACTTAAAAAAGAGCATCCACTACACTAGCAAGATTTTCATGTTCAAGTCATTGTTACGGGGCAAGGGATGTAAAATTTGGGAAATTAATGGACAAAGTTATTTAGCTTGAGAAATAAAGTTTTCTTACTTGGTGTTATTTTAACTCCTCCATCATCGCCATGTGGTGGCATTTATATATACTTATAGTATGCAAATGAAGCTAGTTTGTTTATTTTTGAGGTCCATGAGATTTGTTAGTGCATGTCGTAACAACAACTCTTTGGTCTCTGTAATCTTCACATTTGGATGTTAATATAATCAATAAACTCATCTCTTGCTCCTGCAGATGATAAAACTTTTGTTTTATGTTAATTGCCTATTGACGATAAAGGTGTTTTCACAACAGGAATAATTATCATGATATCTAATATGACAATTATTATACAATTACCTGACTTTTAATGTTCATGTTGTTGGAATGCATATGTGTGTATTCAAGAAATCATTGTACATTATCGGATCACTACTGTGTTGCCTTCGTCTTTACAAAGTTATTTCATACATGTTGAAAAGGGCATTAGGAATTACTGATAATACACTTGTTCCGCCAGATTCAAAACCTTGTTTTTTCACCATAAGAAAAAAAAACTCAAATAGCAGTCCGGGTATCCGAACCGAAACTCGAACCCAAATCCAAAAAGTTAAAAAAAATACGTATTACCCGAAATCCGGAACCTGACTCGATACCCATTGAATTCGGGTATCGGGTACCCGGCATCGGGTTCGGATAACTTTTTTCGTAACTCGATGTTTCGGGCCCAATTTCGGATATTCCCACTACTCGAACCCAATACCTGTTTGTACATCCCTACGAGGAGGACATCCAAAAGTCGGCCTTCTCTTTCGCGCAGCTAGAGTGCACTCCTTTTAGCAGCCGCTGAATGGTGGTGGCTTCATGCTATTGTCTTATTAGGTTCTCAACACATGCGCAAATTGTACTTTTAACAACAACAACAAAAGAAAATAGCCACCGAGATCATCTTGACCTAGTGGTGTGAGTGCGTGTGTGGGTGTGTGAGGTCAGGGGTTCGAATCTCGGTACCGGCTTCGGCTTCCATTGTATGAAAAAAAAATAGCCAAATTTATATAAGAGAAATAAAACATGTTTAGTGGCACTATGAGTGTATATAAAACAGACACTATCTAGACTCAAGTCACATGTGGATATAAGTGCACGTGTGTGGATCAATTTATAAGGATTTTCTAATACGTGTGGGACAGAAATCTCAACACTCTCACTCAAGTCCAACTAAGTAAACTCTGTTGGACTTGTATCAATACTCAGGATTTTTTCGGGAATAATTAGAAATACCTCGGAAACAATCATTGAGGCCCCCTAAAATAATTTCCGATTCGGGCCAAACTCCAATGAGGCCAATACACAGGACTTTTCCCAAAAACACTATCGGGCCATAGATCGCCCACTCCAATACCATGTTAACAAATATATCCACCTCTTCGGGCTCGGGCCTCCTTTGCGCATATGCGCCCGTGTGAGTTATCTTAAATAGGAAGATATGTGGTACTCTCATTAAAATATTGAATCAAAGTAACTGATCGTATTATCATATATTCTTATAAGTTGGTTTAGTTTTATTTCTCTAATAGTGTGGGACAAATATTTCACCGCACGCTCCAAGTCCAATTAGATAAACATTATTGAACTTGGAGCAGTAATTTAGAATTTTTCGAAAATGAGAACTGAAATAATAATCAAAATTCCTGAAAACAATGTTCAGATTGAACCAAATACCAATGAATCCAATTTACTTCTGACTTCTTCCGAAAATAATTTAGGGGCTCGGTATCACCACTTGTCGAACATTGAAAAACATAGAAGCTATTGATTGTGAGTTTGATTAAACTACAATCTACTAGGCTGTTTGGTTACCTCGTACTTCCCCACTCGCCCTAAAACCATCAAAACAATTGTTTATTATTATTATTTTCGGACCCCAACCTAAGCTATGTAACGCTGCCCCACGCTAACTATTTCAAAAACATATATTAAAAAGATTTTTTTTACTTATAAAAAAAATATATTAAAAAGATTTTTTTTACTTATAAAAAAAATATATTAAAAAGATTTTTTTTACTTATAAAAAAATATATTAAAAAGATTTTTAAAAAATGGCGGTAGCAATCAGGAAACCTAAAGAGCCGTTAATTCTGGCATTATTGGTTTTGAAATAAACCATAGGTGTCGAAATAGTGAACCAATAATTAAGCAATATTAGATTGGAATAATTAACCAATAATACCGCATTAGGAGTGGATTTAGTTTGCGAGAATGGAATAGATGAGAATTTGGTGAGATTTGAGACTCATAATACTTCAATCTGTAACTGGTGTTGCTTAGTGAAAATGGAGAGATCACCTGCATTCTGTAAATCAAGATTCCAAAATATAGAATCCAGACAAGAATGGGCATAGGGTGGTTGCCGTTCTGAATTCATGGAGATTGTAGAATTGATAAAATGCAGGTTGTAATCGCTATTGGATAGACCGCCCTTCGCAAGATTGTCCGCCCTGTAATATTCATCCGAGGAATATTCCGTACTTCCTTGAAGCTGACCAAGTTCACAGCCTTCACAGACGGAGAAGCTCGGCATTGTGTAAGTCTACGCCCTTTGGGGTTGAATGCAATAAGAGGATGTTTTTTTAGATACTGGAGGATGGTACTTTTGGATACAATATAATGTTTTTATACCGGATACAATGCAATGTTGAAAATTCGTGAGGCATTGGGGGCAAATAGATAAGTAGAAATTAGGGATGATAAAAGGAACATGACCTGTCGAGTTGGCCCAAACAAACCCACACTGGGTACTTGGCATTTGTGAGTCCAGGGTCCGGCATTCCTACGGACCCGACACCTTATAGTATATAAAATATATATCATAATTATAAATATAAAGTTTAGATATAATATTTATAATTTAATCTATTGTTCCGAATGATACTCGCTTTGAATAATGGGGGTTAATTTGATTCTGATAATACACAAATTATATTATTTTATATTCAAAAAGTGAAAATTTTGGAAAATTCAACAATCTATGGCTTTAGAGTTGGCCGTTTTCAATAGTAATATAATATAAATGCTTCAAGAGTTTTCTCTCTCTGGCATGCTTCCCCATACACCTAACTCCGACCAAAAACCTCATCGGAAACCTAGTTTTAACCACCAAAATGCTAGCTGCGCATCCCGATAACTGAAAAATGTGGTGCACATAAGGGTTTCGACACATTGAGTGGCGGATTGAACACTATTCCTATCAAAAAATTCTGCAAAAGAATGACCCATTAAGGGAAGGAAAAAGTGGCCCGGTCCCAAGTCTGTGAAATCGAAAACCCGGTATCACTTAGATGAACGCCGAGAACACAAATGGCGAATCCATTACAGACTCAATTGATAAAGGGAAATCTGTAATGGTCGACTCCTCTGAAACACGAGAAAATGCTCACGGGGAAGACTTTGAAGCTGAAACAGCTGCGCTAGATAACCTAGACCCTTCTGCCTCTGAATCCCCATGGATAACCGTAGG
Organism: Pinguicula primuliflora; assembly: GCA_025802335.1. Taxonomy (NCBI): domain Eukaryota; kingdom Viridiplantae; phylum Streptophyta; class Magnoliopsida; order Lamiales; family Lentibulariaceae; genus Pinguicula; species Pinguicula primuliflora. The sequence continues at coordinate 5,204 of JAOYMZ010000460.1, read as the reverse complement.
CAAAAGCTGAGCAAAACCCGGTGAAAAAAAAGGGATCCAGCAAAAAGCCAGCCTAGATACCAAACCCCAACCAAAAAAACTCCCTGTTTTCATCGAGAAACTAAGAGCTAACACTATATCATTTTTCATTACTAATTTTCCTCCAGGTTGGACGGCGAAGGAGATGTGGGTGTTTTTCAACCAACATGGGAAAGTCCGTAATACATACGCTCCCCCGCGCTTGGAATACCAAGGTAAGCGCTACGGTTTTGTCAGGTATGAAAAAGACTCAGATCCCTCTTTGCTATTGCAGGCCCTACAGGGTAGCCGTGTTGGAACAATGAACCTGCACATCAATTTGGCAAGGAACACGGGAGACCGGAGCAAAAAAGTGGAACAGGCGGACAAACTACGTGACAAGCAAAGTTATGTAGAGCAAACACCAGAAGCTGAAGAGATGGAATCTCATGATTTTACTCCAGAGCCAGCAGATCAGAAGTGGCTCGAAAAATGTCTGGTAGGGCTACCGTCTCCTATATTGGATCTGAATTCTATGCACTCTATTCTGGAGCAAAATGGATATGTGAGCAGCAAAGTGGTCAAATTGGAAGGTGGTGAGATTCTAATCAGGTTGTCTTATGGAGAAGTGAAGTTGAGGCTAATAGGTGATAGTAAGGTTCAAGAGGAATTATGTGTTTTTAACCTCAGGCCTTGGAAAGTGCACAAAGGAAAACTAGTAAGACCTATATGGCTCTGAGTAACTGGGACCCCTCTACACTGTTGGAGCAATCAATTCTTCAAGAAAGCAGTTGAAAAAATAGGTGAGGTCTTACAAATCGACACTAAGACTTCTGACAAGAGCGAGATGCTATATGGAAGGGTTCAGATACTTTCTACATCTACTGCTGCCATATGCAAAAAAATCAGAATTAACTCAGGGGAAGAACAATTTGATATCTGGGTAGAGGAAGAAGTCAATGGGCCAAAAAGAACTAGAACAGGGATGCCTCTTGAAAAGAGAAAAATGGAATGGAGACCTGTTACAAAAGATGTGGCTCCTCTGAACGAGCAATGGCCTGAGTTAAGTCCAGAAACACAGAAAAAGCTCTTACAGAAAAAGGAATTGAGAGCAAAAAATGAGGGAACAGTACAAGGGGCAAATATGGAAGAAAGGAAAGAGGTGGTAGGAACCTCTTCTCACCAACCAAGACAGTCACTTGATTCTCAGACATTAGATGCTGTATTGCTCAATGAACAAACTGAGTTACACCAAGGAGAAGCTCAACCAGCAAAGACCACAAATGAGGGAGAAAGCGAACAAAATTGCAACATAGTTGTAAACCCTCCACCAGATGACACTGGGCTTCTTGAAAATAAAGAAAGTGGAAAGCCAATGGACTGTGGCATGAATTTTATTACAAACGCAGTGGACGAAGAGAAAAAGGAATGGAAAAGCAAGGAATTGTCTTCGAACTCCAAGCAAAAAATAAAGTCAGTTATCCAAACTGGTGGATTCACAGCCCTCCTGACAATCCAACATCAGAAGATGGGAACTCAGACACAGAAAAACAGTATAAGTAGAGTTCTGGATTTCTCAGAATCTGAAAAAAATTAGAAATGCATAAATCACAAGGGATGTGTCTCTCCAAAAGAGAAGAGGGGTACACCAGTCTACAGCAACAACCAGATGGATATAGATATTTTCACCAGATCACAGAACACTTCAAGAATCAGTCCTGACCAATCTAGTAGTTTATTTCATGTCACTGTTCAAGGCCCCAGCACAGGTTATAAAAAGAATCACCAAGCTGATAACAAGGTTTCTCTGGCAATCATCTGCCAACAATCATAGACCAATACATTGGACAAGCTGGAATCATTTATGTCTTGAAAAAGAAGCTGGAGGTCTGGGTTTAAAGGACCTGAAAACCATAAACGAGGCATTACTCTCAAAATGGATCTTTAGATTCAAAACAGACAAGGAAGGATTCTGGAGGGAGATTATCATTGGGAAATATTTTGAACCAAAAGATAATATGTCTGAGTTACAACTATTATCATTGCCAGACAGTACATCTCGCACCTGGTCGGACATCTGGAGAGCTGCAGCATATGAAGCATGGTTTAATAACCACATTAGGTTCAAAGTCCAGTCTGGGGAACAAGCTCTTTTCTGGAGGACAAACTGGTCTGGGGAAGGTTTGTTTTCAACCTTGTTCAATGATCTGTAGTACTTAGTAACTAACAAACATTCTGTGGTGCAAGAAATCATCCAAAGTTCAGAAGAGCTTGGTCTCTTGCACCAAAATATCTTTTTGTTACAGGGAAGACCAACATTCAGAAGAACATTGAGACAATGGGAGCAAGAGAGGTTGGAGCAGCTAAAAAACAACTACAATTTAGCGCAACATACACTAGAAGAAGGTGCTGATCAATGGACCTGGACAGGAGACCCCCAAGGACAATTTTCTGTAGCTTCTGCTTACATAATCATCACCATGGCCACGATGGGTGTCAACAGTGCGGACAGGAGTCACCTAGCTCTATCCTGGAAAAGTGTTGCACCAAGACGAGTTCAGGCTTTCACATGGAGATTATTACAAGACCGTATACCTACTATATCAAATCTCAAACAAAGAGGGATTCAGATTGATGAAACAGTAGGCAGATGTGTCTGGTGTGGAGAAACTGAAGAAGAAGCTGTCCATCTGTTCATAAAATGTTCAAACGCAACAGAGGTATGGGAAAAATTGCCATATGGACAGGAACTGATATAATTGATGCTCAAACAGTCAAGCAACACCTGATGAACTTCACTGCAAACTTTACTGGAATCAAAGGGAAGAAAATTGAAAGATCCATATGGCAAGGTACATTTTGGTACCTATGGAAAGAACGTAACTGCGTTCGTTTTAATTCTGAGGGCATGGCTGATGTGTTTGAGCTACTACAAGTGCAGACTTGGCATTGGATCAAAGCTTCTTTATCTCTAAACCATGCCTATTCGATTGCAGATTGGATGAGGTCCCCAAAATCAGTTTACTTATGACGTATGCTAGTTCTTATTTGTGTTTGTACAGCTTATCAGGTTTTCAGTTTTAGTTTACCCGTGTAAATAACACTATTATTACTTTGTTTATGAAATGAGACAACTTTCCTACCAAAAAAATATATGATTATACAAATATCATGTTAATTTTTATTAGAAAAAAGCATGTGGATGTATTATTTTTTTAGAAGTTTAGGTTCTAAACACTCATTTTTTTTTACAAAATATTCTTACAAACAAGAGTATAATTTAAAATTGGTGCACAGATCTTAATAAAAAATTTATAAGTTCTATGTCATATTATCATAACATTTTCCTCTTGTGGTAGTAATTTCAATCGTCGCAACCATTATCAAAATTGAGTAGTATTTAAGGATATAATGACCACTTACATATAAGACACAAATGATGTACCACAAGATTTTTTTGGCAGAAGAAGTGCAAGAATTCAACATAATATAACATATTAACATTACACTTTTTGATAAATTTTTCTTGGTGTCCTGTTCCAAACTTGTAAAATGCCCTATTACGCTCTTGTCGATAGCACGAAGATGGAAAAAGCAGACTTGTTTTGTTCCACGTTGTGGGTCTATATGGCAAATGGAGAAATAGGCTGTGTTTAGTAAATCTGACTGATAAGGTGACTGATGACTGATAAGGTGGCTGGTGACTGATGACTGATAAGGTGGCTGGTGACTGATAAGGTGACTGATGACTGATAAGGTGACTGATGAGGTGACTGATAAGGTGGACTGATAAGGTGACTAATTTGATTAGACTTGTTTCGCAAATTTACCTGATAAGGTGACTGATTTTCGTAAAATAACATAAAAAGACATTATTTTATATTGTTATTGTAATTTTTAATAATATTGTATATCACAATTATTATTAAATAAAAAATTATTTTAAACTTTAATATTTCTAATTTATTGTTTAAATTAATTATTATTATTTTAAATATTAATAATAAAGTTAAGGGTAAAATTGGAATGAAAGACTTATAAGTTACTTTATTTTTTAATCAGGCTGAAAAAATGTCTTTTCAAATCAGTCACCTTATAAGGCAGAAGGTGGACGTTCACGTAACAGACTTATTTTGTCAAATTGACTTATAAGGCGGAATTGACGTGACTTATAAGGTGACGCTAAACACAGCCTAGGTATTTGAAGTAGTGTTAAAATCTTTTTTAAATCTTCGGAAATGATGCATGCACCAAAATCTTTTGTACAAAATTTCAGTGCAAGAGTAAAACGGCAACGTATTGACTTGTTTTTAAGAAAGGAAAAATTGCCTTCTTCCCCGTTTCATTTCCAGTTCATTTTCCATCACCAGCATAAGGAGAAGTTTTATGGTCCAGGATGTTAGGACCAGATTAATGATGTTATGTGCAGGATGGTAATCGTGACCATTGATTCACAACACTTGAATGGTCAGGATTATAATCTTGGACCTAACTTGTCCTAACATTCTGGACTGAAAAATTAGGTCAGCATGCCCGTCTCTTCCTAAATTTTGGCTTCAATCTTGTCCCCCTATTATGTCTGTCTGTATTCTTCTTCCATCTGTGTCATACTTATGTTCGAAAGTAACTAATACTGCAATACATGTGTTTTGTTTGAATTCCTGTACTTGGATTTCAGTTTCGTTTGAATTGTGACAAGATTTAACAGAACAAAATAGAACAGTAACCCATGTATTACTTACCTTCGAACAAAACTATCACAAACTGGAAGAAGAATAATGATGGACGAGATGTGGGGACAAGATAGAAAATAAAGAAAATGAACGAGAAATGAAATGAGGAAGAGGGCAGATTTTTCTTTCCTAAAAATAAGTCGGTGTCGTTTTAGTCAAAAATTTCGGTGCGCATAGTATTTCCATAAAATCGTACACTCGTCCCGACAAAGTGATAAAGGCCGAAATTCATATAGGAATCTGAATTCTTGGTGTACCAAATTTTTCGTTAATTTCATTAAAGAACATATCTTTGTTTGATAGGTCATGGAATATTCTTGTGGGACAATTTTGGTACTAGGGATGGCAATGAGGCGAGCCGTACAGAAAATTTCTAAGGATCAATATCTTTCCTGAAATAAGCTTCAACAACACTTTGCCCTTTCCCAAAATACAAGACGTGCTCGAGTTACCAATTTAACATTGTTGTCATTG
>JAOYMZ010000459.1:0-10125 GCA_025802335.1 Pinguicula primuliflora | reverse complement strand
AATGACAAATAAAATAAAATAAAAATATATAATGTGGACACCGTCGTCCAATCGAATGGACTCCATGTCCGCATAAAACGTGTCCGCTCCCACGTAGACATGGACGTGGACAGCACTAGTTGTTCAATCAGCGCCGCCCGAGACCCCTACCCATATCAGCTCTCTAATCTGATACCCCCATCGTCATAATTCTAATTCGATGGTTGGCAATATCATTGTTGGGCTTGATAGAGAATCAATAAATGGGCTTAACTTTAGTATCTCATCGGGCCATATTAAGCTTCCGACTCCATTCACATTCCCAGCACATGGAGGCTGCACCGTCCGAATTCTTCTCCGCTTCGCCTTATCCCACGCAGGCAGTTAATTTACTTACTCCGAGCACAAATCACACTTACACATGGCAACAGAGCATCAGCCACCAGAAGCCCAAATTTCCGCCGCCCTACCGGCAGCAAACGACGACGCCGGTGCCTCTCCGGACCCATCTACAGTCGACCCAGCGGCGGCCGCAGCCGCCGCACCGAATCCTCCTAAGCGCCAGCGCCGCCCGAGCGTACGCCTGGGGGAGATCGGAGGGGATGTAACTTACGAGGCTCAGCCGAAGCGTCTCAATAAGACGTGGCGCTACCACAAAGACCCGGCTTTGGCGGCGAAATCTTCAAGAACTCGGCCGCTGACAAACCTCGTCAATGGCGCCGCCGTCGGAGGAGGCGGGGACGACTCTAATTTCCAGGGTTCCGTTGAAATTTCGGAGAATTTTGTGGATTTTACACAACGGAAACCTAAAATCAAGAAGCCGACGAAAAGGGCTCGGACGAGGTGGACTAAATTTGACTCGTCAGCCGTCAATAATGGGGATGGCGGTGGAGGAGCACCGATCATTGACAGCTCCAATTTCTTACCCGAAGAGAATGACAACCATAACAACACAGAGTTCCGAGAATTCGAGGCTGAGGGTTCTGAGAGTCCCGTGTTGAAAGAGCAACAGAGTCCAATTAATTCGACAGAGAACATGGGTTTGCAATTCTGGGATCAGCATGGAATTGGGAACCGAGCCCGGCATTCGGGGAGCAACGGGATGCATCGTAACGATGTTAATTCGCCGGAGAAGCGTAATGAGGATAGTTTAGGGGTTAGAGAATGGTTAATTGGTTTGGGATTGGAGAGATACGCTCCGATCTTTGATATACATGAGGTGGATGAAGAGGTTTTGCCACTATTAACATTAGAGGACCTTAAGGATATGGGTATAAATGCTGTTGGATCACGGAGGAAGATGCACTCCTCGATTCTAAAGCTCCAGAAAGGTTTCTCGTGAATTATGTGTTGTATGAGCTCGCTTAGTGGTGTGTCTTCTTGTTTTCTTTGTTCTTTTGCTAGCAACTTCAGTAATAATGTTAGCTTTTGACTTTTGTGTTTTCTTACTTGGTTTTATGCCCCAAGTTGTAAAAAAAGTTCAACTCTTGACGTACAAAAGATGGGAATCAAGATGTTAAGGCTTTTTTTGTGAGTACAACTCATTGAGGCAATCAAATTTGTTCTTGATACAAACTTAGCTAATGAGTGGAAGTTTGTGATTCTTGTATGTTTCTGCTAAAGTTCCGTATCAGAGCTTTGCTGATCTCACCTGCAAGAGGTTTCAGAAACAAGGGTGAGAAGTGCTTTTAATGGATACCAAACTTGCCACTTTGTAATTGTACTTTATGCCTACTTGTTGCTAAAAACAGGTGATACAATTAACAGAATCTAGAGGTTGAAAATGTTCCCATCTGAAACCATAACCTACTTCTGAATGATCAATTTAACTGATCTCTATTCTATTACTGTTATTTTATTTTCCTTCTTATCGTCATAGACTCATATATGTAGGGTGACCTTTAACGTACTTGGAGAAGATCTGGAAATGCTTAGGCTTACATTATTATGTGTAAACAACTCTTGATAATGTAGACGGGTATCTTCTCCTAATCCTTACTATGGAAACACATGTTTAGGAAGCCTTGTACGATTCTAAACCTGTCTGCGAGAGGCAATAGCTGCAGTGCTAGTTACTGCACTGGAGCCTGCAAGTGGTTGGTAAGTTTTCTTTTTGCGATAAGAATTGTCAGATTCAGTTCTTGTTAGGCTTGTGTTGAGCGTTTTTGGAACTTTTGAATTTAAAAGGCGTGCTGAATCCTAACTTATGATCAGTTCTATTCCCCTTTTAACACTTGAATATTACCGGTGATAAAATCTGTATAAATTGAGATGGCGCATCTTTTACCCGTGGGTGCAGGCTCACACCTTAAAATTTTTTTACACTTGGACTTGCCCCCTTTAAAATTTTTTTATGCTTGAACTTGCACCCCGTCGCACCCCTAATTAGACCCAGTATACCCTCAGGATATGTGCCTTATGTAAAGCGCACCCACATGATTAGAGCCTGGACAGTGCAAGTTTCTAAATAGATTGTTATTGAACCTGCAGATTACAGCGGTAACATGATAAGATCCCGAGACCGTGCCCGAGTTACGGGGCCTTGGTAATCGTCGCTTTTTGGGATGTTTCTCCCAGACGGCGGAGGAGCCGTGGTCGGAGACGGTGAAGGGAGTTAGGACGTGGAAGGTTTTCAATTGACAAAACGAGGACGTGCTCTCATTAACCGAATACAGAGATTACAAAATACAAGCGTACCGTTTCCTCCTAGGTTCTGCCTTTTTATACTAGTACAATTCGAACGTTAATAATGAAAGAGCCGTTGGTGTCCGAGAAATCTGCAACTTTTCTTGGAAAGACTCTAGACATGTCTGCGTTTGTGATATACCAAATCCTTCTTCTGAGTAATCGTATCACCACCTTCCCCATTAACAACCGCCTGTGCGGGAAGAGAAAAGGTGGGATAGCGTTGCTGAATTTCGATGACATCTTCCCAACTGACCTCTGATGGGGATAATCCGTGCCAATGGATGAGCACCTGTGAGGCACCCTGATGCGTGCGAAATTCTAGGGCGGCTTGCGGCACTGGATGGGCGGTCCCGTGATGAACGGTTGGAAGGCGGGGTGCATCCGGTGGGGTGCCCAGATAAGCCCGGAGTTTCGAGACATGGAAAACGGGATGGATACGGACCTTCGATGGAAGAGTTAGTCGATAAGCTACCGGCCCAATCTTTTCTGCAATCTGGAATGGTCCATAGAAGATTGGAACCAGCTTCTTGGTGTGCTTCCGGCCAAGTGAAGTCTGCCGGTAGGGTTGTAGTTTGAGAAGAACCCAATCGCCGGGGGCGAACTCCAGATCACGGTGACAGGAGTCGTAACGCTGTTTGTTGCGGTTCTGAGCTTGCGCTAATCGGTCCTTTAAGTCCGCCAGGAGCTCATGACGGTCACGCAGAGCCTGATCAACTGCTGCCAATTTAGCGATGCCGGCCGTGTAGTCCATTAGGCGGGGTGGGGGACGGCCGTAAACTGCTTCGAATGGTGTGGTCAGCAAGGATGTCTGGAAGCTAGTGTTATAGCTATACTCTGCCCAAGCTAGCCAATCCATCCAGCGATGTGGGTGGTCTCCGGTGAAGCAGCGAAGATACGCCTGCAGAATTTGGTTGACAACCTCTGTCTGCCCGTCGCTTTGCGGATGGTAAGCCGTCGTGAAGTGGAATGCGGTTCCACTTAAGCGGAAAAGTTCCTTCCAAAAGATGCTTGTGAATGCCGTGTCCCTGTCACAAACAATTGTCTCCGGAATGCCGTGAAGGCGGACCACTTCCTGAAAGAAAACATTAGCGACGGATACAGCAGTATAAGGGTGTTTGAGAGGTGCAAAGTGTGCCATTTTAGTAAAACGATCTACCACCACCAAGATGACTGTTTTGCCGTGTGAGATTGGAAGATGATCTATGAAATCCATCGAGATATCCGCCCAGATTTGTTGTGGAATGGGCAGGGGTTGTAGGAGGCCGGCCGGTTGAAGGTGATCACTTTTGTTTCGCTGACAAGTGGCGCAGGTAGAGACAATATTTGCCACTGATGTCTTCATCGAGGGCCAATAAAAATCTGCACGGACGCGGTGGAGTGTCTTCAGGATTCCTTCATGAAAAAGGCTGTGGATGGTCTTCACAATCAGAGTGGGCAGGGATGAGGATGGAGGTATGTATAGGCGGCCCCGGAACCAGAGTAAGTCATGGGCCCATTGGTAAGGTTGTGAGTCCCGTGTTGCCTGCACTTCGTCTCTGATGGATAGCAGCTCCGGGTGGTTGGCCAATGCCTGCTTTACTTGATCCAGGAGCCCTTGCAACGGTGTTGAACAAGAGTTCAGGGCTATCGGGGGTGACATCTTTCTGGATAGAGCATCGGCCACCACGTTCTCTTTGCCAGCCTTGTATTCGACAGAAAATTCATAGCACAGTAGTTTGCTTAGCCAGCGTTGCTGCGCCGTGGTAGAAACCTTCTGTTCCAAGAGATATTTCAGACTGAGGTGATCTGTCCGGACAAGGAATGGCGCGCCCCATAAGTATGATCGCCAGTGAAGGACTGCTTTGGAGAGGCCGATTAATTCCTTCTCGTATGCTGGAAGGTTGGCATGTTTGAGTCCCAATTTGCGGCTGAAGAATGCCACTGGGTGATTATTTTGCATCAATACCGCTCCTATGCCGACGCTTGAAGCATCGCATTCGATAATAAAGCGTTGAGAAAAATCGGGGAGGCGGAGAACAGGGGCGGTGACCATGGCCGTTTTGAGCTGTTCGAAAGCGCTGGTTGCGGCTGGACTCCACCTGAATGCCTGTTTCTTTAACAACGATGTTAGCGGAGCAGCTATGGAACCATAATTTTCGACGAACCTGCGGTAATATCCTGTTAAGCCCAAAAAAGCTCGGAGACTGCGGATATCGGCCAGGACTGGCCACTCGGTCATGGCAGTGATTTTGGAGGGGTCGGCTTCTACTCCGTTGGCAGATATGATATGTCCGAGATATTCAATTCTGTTTACCGCGAAGGAACACTTGCTCTCCTTGGCGACGAGGTGGTGTTGGGCTAGCCGGTCGAAGGTGAGGCGTAAATGGTCCAAGTGTTCCTGCATAGAAGAACTGTACACCAAAATGTCATCGAAAAAGACTAAAAGGAAGTTGCAAAGGTACCCGTGGAAGACAGTGTTCATTAAGGCCTGAAATGTCGCCGGGGCGTTGGTTAAGCCAAACGGCATGACGAGGAACTCGAAATGGCCGTGATGTGTTTGAAAGGCCGTCATGGGAACAGAGGCATCGACCATACGCACTTGATGGTATCCGGATTTGAGATCTAGTTTCGAAAAGATCCGAGCTTTGCCGAGTTCTTCCAACAATTCTTCGACAACGGGAATCGAAAAACGGTCTTTGATTGTGAGGGCGTTTAAAGCCCGGTAATCGACGCACATTCGCCAAGAGGAATCGGGTTTGCGGATCAGGAGGACCGGGCTGCTGAACGGGGATGTGCTCGGCCGAATCCACCCTTGGCTGAGTAACTCCCGACATTGGGCTTCGATCTCCGTTTTCTGACCGTGCAGGTACCGGTAAGGGCGGACGTTGACCGGATCGGACCCATGGCGAAGGGTAATGTGATGGTCGCAGCTGCGCTGCGGAGGGAGACCGGCGGGCTGTAAAAAAATGGACTGATATTTTTGGAGGAGTTCGTGCAGCATCTGTTCGCGAGCAGGTGAAGGAGTGAGCTGGGCGGAGAGTAAAGAGGCCTGGGCCCCGCATAAAGTTATCATCTGGGCCTCCCATCTGAAGCTCATGAGTTGAGCGGCAAAATCCCAAATCACCGGGCCCAGGGTGTCCAACCAATTTACGCCCAGAACGACCCCGAATCCTTTATGGGGCAAGAGATACAGATTGACTTTGAACGGGTGCTTTCCCACGTGAAGTGTCTGATCGGTGAGTACGCCGGCGCTAAATATGGTTGTACCATCCGCAACCGTGACCGCGGCTCGACTTTTCCGCGTGGGCGTAAGCCCCCAGTGACCTGCTAAAGACTCATCGAGAAAACAGTGAGTACTACCGGAATCTAACAAAACCAATACCTGTTGGCCATTAATGTGGCCGTCCACCTTCATGGTACGGCCGCCAGATTTCCCTGAAATGGCATTTACGGAGACGGCGAGAGGCTCCCATTCTTCTGCTTCGGGAGGATCTGCTGGGTCCTCCTCTTCTTCGCTGACTACTTCAATACAAAAGAGGCTCCTGCATACGTGACCACGCGCCCACTTGTCGTCGCACTTAAAGCATAGTCCTTGAGCCCGTCGACTGGCGATCTCGGCTGGGGTCAGGCGACGTTTTTCGGGTGTGCGACTGTTGTTGGAGCCGGGTTGTTTGCGTTGGCCCGTCGGATGGGTGAGGGGTGTCGGGTTTAGCTGCGGGCGCGGGGGAGCCGGCGGTTTGATGGGTGGACTTTGGTAGGGCGCCGAGGAGAACGAGAGCTGATGTTGCACCTCCAACTTGTGCTGCACTTCCCTGGCCAAAAACATAGCATTAAAAACGTTAAGTGGTCGGTGAAGACGTACCTCAGCGGCTATGCGGGGATCTAAGGCCTTGAGATAGAGCGCTAGTTCGGTTGTCTCCCGAATCTCGCCTTTAATGGAGGGTGACAGTTCATTCCAGCGACGGTTCAGGTCCTCCACGGTGGTTTGCTGTCGGAGTGAGGCGATTTCGGCCACGGGTTCAATCAGGCCCGGAGGCGAGTACTGCTGCCTGAAATACCAGATGAAGTCGTCCCAGTGAAGGCCAGGTGTCCGGCTGTTGACGGAGTGCCACCACTGCTGAGCCTCCCCTAGAAGGTAGTATGTGGCCATTGCCACCCGTTCAGCCGGAGGTATTTGTTGGTGTGCGAAGTAAGCGGCGCACCGGAGCAGCCAACTCTCTGGATTGTCGCCTGTCGAAAAGGTGGGAAATTCCAAATGACCGGGACGGGTAAAGTAGGCGGCGGTCCGGGGAGCCGCTATCTGGTTGTCAGCTCCGGCCAGCCAAGGAGGACCAAGGGATGCGCTGGGGGGTTTCCAGGGGTCGCGATTGGCAGCGGCGAGGGCCTCAGATGTGGTGATGACTGTGGGGGAAAAAATTGGCAGTGTGCTTGCAGCGGTGCTGAGAGCTGGTGGAAGAGTGACACCAGTTACGGGGGTCGATGTCGCCGTGGTCGGAAGTTGGTCAATGCTCGTCGGTTGATTCTCTCCGGTGGGTCCTGTCTTAGCTGCCATGGCGCAATCGGTCAGGAACTTGAGGGAAACCATCACCGAGGCCATCTGGGCTTCCAAAGCCTCTTGCCTTTGATGGTACGCCTTGTTTTCCTGGTAATGGCGCTCCAATACTTGCAAAACAGAGTCCGAAGGTGAGTTAACGACGGATGATTCAGTTTCTCCCATTGCGACGATGGCCGGGGTAACTCGTGGCTCCGATACCACGTTGATAAGATCCCGAGACCGTGCCCGAGTTACGGGGCCTTGGTAATCGTCGCTTTTTGGGATGTTTCTCCCAGACGGCGGAGGAGCCGTGGTCGGAGACGGTGAAGGGAGTTAGGACGTGGAAGGTTTTCAATTGACAAAACGAGGACGTGCTCTCATTAACCGAATACAGAGATTACAAAATACAAGCGTACCGTTTCCTCCTAGGTTCTGCCTTTTTATACTAGTACAATTCGAACGTTAATAATGAAAGAGCCGTTGGTGTCCGAGAAATCTGCAACTTTTCTTGGAAAGACTCTAGACATGTCTGCGTTTGTGATATACCAAATCCTTCTTCTGAGTAGTATCATAACATCTAATCTATACTCCCCTCATTGTTTATATGCTCACTGCTTCATGGCTCCTGCATGCAAACATGTTTGGACTGACACATCTGTGTGGTGAGTTTTGGTCCTCATGAGCCTTCATTTGATAGAGTTGGACAAAAAGTTTAATATGATTCTGCTGCCAAGGGCAGGGCAGAATCAAAGAATTTTTTTTATCCTGGGCTATTAAATAATTTTTTAATGTTGGGTTTATCCATAATTATTACTGGGCTGGGAAAAAATGGGCCCAGGCTTTAGCCCGGGCCCGCCTCAGTGTAGATCCGCCCGTGTCTGCTGCTACATTCACCAGTTTTTTTTTAAATATTGGGGAGGCTTTAAGCCAAGTTAAATTACAAGAGCCCCGTGGCCTTCATGGCGGACAGAAATCCGCCAGACTCAGAACAAAAAAAGTGTTTCCCGCTCTGGGTTCCCGGATTATTGTCGTCCGCCCGCGTGCGGCCCCCACAAGTCCCACAGCCCATTCCCCTGGGTGCGTGCCGCCGGAGACAAGTAGATCATCGCGGGATGTATAAACCAAACCAAACCAAACATACCCAGTAAATCCCACCTTAGGCAAGGTCTGGGGAGGGTAAGATGTACGCAATCATACCCCCACTTCTCAACAGGATGGGGAGACTGTTTCCGTGGAGACCCTCAACTCGAGGAAAATAAATAAATAAATAAATAAATAATAAAAAAATAAAATAAGATAGGATAAAAAAATAAAATATAAAATATAAAATAAAATAATAATAATAATAATAATAAAATACTACTACTACTACAACTAATCATAATCCTAGTAATTGTAATACTAATCATAGTAATAAAATAAAATATTAAATATAATAATAATAATAATAATAATCATAATCCTAATTCTAGTAATAGTATTACTAATCATAGTAGTAATAATAATCCTAGTAATAGTGGTAATAATTGTAATTATTATTATAACAATAATAAAAGGAGTAAGCGAATATACCAGAAATAAACTACTTACCTCAACCATACACTACATATATCTAAAATAAAATAAATGTCCACATAAATAAGGAACAAACTACACAGATAAAATACAATTATGTGCAAATATCTACTAGTATATCCCGCTAATTTCTATCAGCCTAGAGGTTCATACTCAAATATCTACTCTATATAGTCCTATATATCTTTAACCGTAATATGACGCCTCCAACTCGTCCTATTAGAGGTCATGTCCTCTGAGAGGTTTAATCCTACTAAATCTAATCGGATCTGCTCATCCCATGTTCTCTTAGGTCTCCCCTGTCCTCGTCGCCCTTCGACCCTCCTGACGGGCTCGTCCACACCCTTTCTGCGTACATATCCAAACCAACGTAACCTACCCTCCCGCAGTTTGTGTTCCGGGATCTTTGGAGAAGACATGGATGCTTCCTTTCGAGAATCTTAGCCCCATCTTGGCATAAAAATCGGTTGTGGTATTGCTTGACCTTAGGGTAAACTCCCATGAGATGAAACAGAGAGATGCTGCGACAATGCGAATGGCTCGGACAAGGCAGGAGTCCTTATCTGTTGCAACGAGCTCGAGTGCATCCTTGGAATCCGAGAAGACTAAGATTTTCTCCGAATTTTTGCACGAATTTCATGCCAATGTAGATGCCCCACAGCTCAGAAGCAAGGAGCAAGGAGCAAGGAATTCCTGAATTTTGGTAATGGACCACATGGTGATCTACTTATTGCTATTGGCCAAGAATCTAAACAAACAAACATACCCGGCACCAGCAGGATAAAAAACAATTTCTACTTTTCATTATGAACTATTAAGAATATACTGAAGAACAATAATACGGTGAGCACTTGATTAGTGTGTATTAATTTTTGTATGAGCTGAAACTTAATTTTTATTAATGTTTGCTTTTTGCAAATTAGTGTGTTAAATTATTGAATTCTATGGCTGAATGTGGTATTCAGGACAAAATAAACCTGGTTTGAGAAAATTGTAGGATAAACAAGGGAATTCCTCAGTAATCCTATTCGGTAATAACTGCGTTTCAAGAGGGATAACTGTAACTGCCCGTTCGGTATGAGGGGGATTATAGTAGGATTTCGGTCAGAAATTGTATCATTTACCAATTTGCCTCTTACCTGTTACACTTTATAAAATCGTGTTTTATCAAGTGATCTCGTTGTAGTGCGTGATCAAATAAATAACTCATAAGTGTACGAAGTACACCCTCGAGGTCGAATCTCTCAAGGACTCGGTGTAGGTCGACTTATACTACTATCTTACTAATTACTAATTCGGAATAAAGCGATTAAGAAAGCAATTAAAAGGGGGGGTTTAGTTTTGATTTCTAACAGCTAAAAAAACGACAT
>JAOYMZ010000458.1:0-10126 GCA_025802335.1 Pinguicula primuliflora | reverse complement strand
AGTCCGGGTGATTACGATCCCTAACGCTTCCGCAATAATCAAGGTATATTCGTTGTACTCAATTCATCAGATTTGTTCTATTATAATTGATATAGACCTTCAATAAACATACGATTATTCTCAATAATATAAACATACAGTATTGATGTATGTGTATGGGTGCGTTTGAGAAATGATATAAGACACCTCACTATGTGCACACCCACACACCCTCACTCACATCATGTGGGAACACACACATGGTGTGTGTGGGGCCCTGTGAGAGGGTGTGGGAGTAGTGTTCTACTTGGGGATGTCTTATATCATTTTTGGGTGAGTTTTGGGTGCTATTTTTGGATGTAATTTTTGGGTGTCTTAGCATTTCTCGTAGTAGCCGAACCCATTTCTTTGAAAAAGGGGTTTTGCTCATAAATGGGGAATCTCATCAAATTAGCTAGAGTACAACCCAGGTTGACGAAAGCAACCCGGAAAGGAAGCAGCACTACAAGGGTGGGTATTTGAATTTCGAATTCCGAAATACTGGTATTTCAAATTCCGAAATTTCGAATTCTGAAATTCCAAATTGTAATACGAAACGGATCGGGATGCAGTTCGGCTTCCAAAATAATTTCGGAACGAATTTCGAATTTCGATCGAATTTTAAATTCCGGATGCCCACCCCTTGCAGTAGCAGGGCAATTTTGCCAACGGAAGAGAATCAATGACGACAAAAGAGATGACGAGAGGAAATAGAGTTGTGTTCTCTTGTCACAAGGCCATTTTTTTTTAAATTTTTTACAAAATCTGGACGATTAGATCTAAAGAGGTCACCCGTCCAGATTTCATGTAGCTACATGTATAATAGCACGTGAATTGATCCTTCTCCATTGTATAATATTTTTTTGATAACGTATGAAATCCTATCGAGGTAGGTAAATTCAATGTCCTGCCACAATAACCTGCAAATCACAGTATATTTTTAATTATTATTTACGTAATTTATGTTAGCTCCATTTTTTGTAACTGTCAAGTGGGCACTTCCTGTCTTGGAATCCTAGATTCGTCCTTACACCCAACCAAGGGCAGATCCAGGAGGTGGCAGGCCCGGGCTCTAGTTCGGAATCCCGTGGACTATGTTCTTTTTTAGCCCAATAATTGTTCACGAATTTTCTCGAATATTATAGTGATTTTAACCGTTGAATTTTAATTTAATGATCCAGATTAGAATTCAGGACCATAACATTCAGTAGTTGAATAAAATTCTTATTTTTATAATCCATGTTCATTGGAACCTAGCACACCCAATCAACACGGGAAGGTCTGCCGATCCGATCGCACGAGAAGAGACAAAGGGAAACAACCCAACCCATGAAAGAAGAACGCAAAACGCAGGAAGCTTTTCTTATTACTTGAATGAAGCAGTGTATAAATCTATATAGACTGTTCCTAGAGTCCTAGATGGAAACAATTCTTTTCCATGTATATTACAATCTTTCCTTACTTATCTACAATCTCTACAGTTGTGTATTGTTGACTATGTTACTTGATTTTCTCCTTGATTACAACTGCTTTCCTTAACACCTCCCCTCAAGATAACGGGTAGGGACCGAACCGTTAGCTTGTCTCTTAAATCCAAGAAATGAGAGGTACCCAATCCCTTAGTAAAGTCCTTGGTCGGGATGTACTTGAGTTGAATGTCCTTGTTCTGCACCGTTTCACAAACAAAATGGCAGTCCACTTCTATGTGCTTCGTACGAGCATGGAATACAGGATTCGAGGCCAGGGACATTGCACCCATGTTATCACACCAAATTATTGGTGCATGAGCCAAGACGATGCGCAAATCTTTAAGTATCATCTAAGTCCAATATAGATCTGCTGTAGTGTGAGCTAGGGCTCACTACTCGGTTTCTGTACTAGAATGAGCTACCACATTCTGCTTCTTTGCTGTCTAGGATATCAGATTGGAATCCAAAAAGACACCAAATCCAGATGTAGAGCGGCGGTCCTGTCTGTCCCCTGCCCAGTCTGCGTCACAATATGCCTCAAGTGTAAGAGTAGGAGAGGTTGACTTGACAAATAAAAGACCATGATCTATTGACCCCTTGAGATATCGAAGAATGCGCTTGACTGCTTGCCAGTGGCGTGACAAGGGCTGCTGAAGGTGTTGGCACAGCTGGTTTGACCTGGAAGGCAATCTCTGGACGAGTGAGGGTGTAGTACTGAAGAGCTCCGACTGTACTCCTGTATTGGTGGATCTCTGATAAATCCTTGGCTCGAGAGTCGGTGGAAGAAGGCGACTGCATCGGCTTTGCCCCAATCATCCTGGTCTTCTTCAATAGCTTATATATATACTTGCTCTGCCTTATATGTAATCCTGTACTGTCTCTAATCACATGCATCCCCAAGAAGTAGCTGAGATCTCCCATATCACGAAGCTTAAACTGAAACTGGAGATAACGGACTAAGGGGTCGATCACACTTGGATGTGTCCTTAATCAAGATATAATCGACGTACACAAGAATGTAGATATGAACATCAGACTAATGATACGTGAATAGAGACATATCCAACTGGGAGCACTGGAAGCCATACGCAAGAAGACTGTTGGATAGCCTGACATACCATGCTCGGGGAGCCTGCCGAAGTCCATATTGAGCTTTATGCAGTCGACAAACATGATCAGGATGAGCAGAAGAGACAAATCCAACTGGTTGCTCCATATACACTTCTTCCAGGAGTTCTCCATTCAGAAAGGCATTCGAGACATCAAGCTGGCGGACAGTCCAGCTAAACTGTACTGACAGATAGAGCAGAATCCGAATAGTAGATGGTTATATGACAGGACTGAACGTCTCATCATAATCTAGACCATATATTTGCTCAAAGCCGCGAGCCACCAATCGAGCCTTATATCGTTTGATTGAGCCATCTGACTTGGTCTTGATCTTGTAAACCCATTTATTCCGAAAATATTATGATTTGCCAGTCTAGGACAGAGAGACCAAGTGGAATTAGCAATCAATGCATCATATTCCTCTTTCATAGCAACGCACCATTCCGGAGCAGACTTGGCCTGTAGATAAGTGGATGGTTTTCGAGGAATCTGCACACTAGTCATAGTACATACAGGATACTTGGATGCAAAGTACAGATGAAAATCAAAAAAGGGTTTGGGTTTGAGTGACCCAGTTTGACTACGAGTGATAGGACGTAACGAATTATGTGTGATGACATGACTATCGGGAACCAAAGATGAAGACACCTCCATACCTGAGGTAGCGTGTGGTGAGTCTGGTTCAGTTGACCCTCCTGAGGGTAGACTAGATCCCGAGTCAGCAGCTGGGTCAAGGCCCGAAAACATACCACCTGTTGTCTCTGGAGTGGTCTCCATCACGGGGGTCACAGTACCTAGTGTATCACACAGCACATCTGGAATGGAGGATGACCTTGTGTTACAGATTAATCGTAGCGTAGCTGTAGGTGGGTCAAGGCCTGACGGCATACCACCGGTTTCGACACGAGTAATGGAAGCGCAGGGTCTGGAACAGAGGAAGATGAAGCTAAATCTTACATACGTGTGTGCATAGGTGAAATATGAATACCTGAGGAAGACATCGCGGCAGGTGAAGATGCTCTGGCAGGAACAGTGTCAGTGGCCGTATTTGGAATACCCGGAAAACTTCCCTCATCAAAGATGACATGGCGGGATATGTACACACGTTTAGTGAGAGGTTCATAACATTTATATCCTTTGTGTTTAGTGCTATAGCCTAAGAACACGCATTTTTTTCTACGAAACATATATTTTGACATGTTATAGGGGCGTAACAGGGGATAACATGCGCAACCAAAGACTCTAAATAGAGAATAATCCGGAATGGTGCCATGGAGTAAAGAAAACGGACTGTCATATCCAAGTAAAGGTGTGGGCATTGGTTAATAATGTAATTAGCTGTAAATATAGTATCAGGCCAAAAGGTGCAAGGTAAGTGTGCCCGAGATAATAGACATAAACTCATATCAGCTAGATGACGGTGCTTACGTTCTGTCACGCCGTTCTGTTGTGACGTGTGTGGACATGATAATCGGTGTTGGATCCCATGTTTGGCCAGAAAGAACTTAAAAATATTTAACACATACTCACCGCCACCATCACTTGGAAATTGCTTGATTTTTCTAGAAAGCTGATTTTCCACAAGTGCTTTAAATTCAATAAAACATTTGAAAACATCAAATTTAGGGGCAAGTGGATATAATCATGAAAAACGAGAGAAATCATCAATGAAGATCACATAATACCAAAAACCAGTGTTGGACGAAATAGGCGAAGTTCATACATCAGAGTGAATCAAATCTAAAGGATACTTAGAATAATGTTCAGAAAAAACGAACGGCAACTGTTTTCCCTTACCTGACATGCTTCACAAAACTCTAAGCAGTTTGACCCAAAGATATGTAATTTATTAAGCTGAACTAAACGACTAACTATTTGAGCAGTAGAGTGACCTAGCCTTTCGTGACAATTATTAAACGACATCTTCATACAAACCATACCCGTCAAAGCATATTTAGGATTTGAGGTATTCGATAGGTCAACCGGATATAGGCCATTGACACTAGGTCCTTGTAGGAGCGTCCTTCCCGTTTTGTTGTCTTTCAGAGAATAACCATATTTAGTCAAGACAAAACAACAGTTATTGTCCCAACAAAAATTATAGATAGAGAGTAACTTAGCAAATGCATTCGGACAATGAAAAATGTTAGAGAGAACTAGAGGACTAGATGGGGTGTGATAAGACAATGAATCGGTGTGCTGAATTTTCAGAGTTTCTCCATTACCTACAGCAACTTCATTTCCTCCGGAGTAATGTTCCTGCAGAGAAAGATGAGCTAAATCATTAGTGATGTGATTATTTGCCCCGGAATCAGCAAACCATACGTTATTATCCAGTGTGGCATTGGATTGAGCTGCCATGGTCATGAGCTCTGCGGGGGGATGTCAGTCTTGAAATGTTTAATCCACAAGGTTAAAACAATCCAGAGCAGTATGGCTAGTGCTTCCACAAATTTGGCAAGAATATGGGTTGGCTGTGCACGTCGTACTGGCGGTCTGCTCATACCGTCCCCTGTTTGGGCCAGAAGGACCAGTTCCATGCTGAAAATAACCTGCCTGCTGACTTGGGGCAGGGAAAACGTGTTGCGGCCCATTAGACATGGAAAAGACTTGTTGCGGCCCATTTGACATGGAGATACCATCCTGTCACGACCCATTTAATAGATTTCCACCGACCCCCAGAGTGATTGATTGGGCTGCGAACTGTGGTCCTGCAAACGAACCTGTGCCACCCGTGATGTCTCTATGTCACCAATAAGAGGAATCGTGGCCGGAAAACTCTGCTCCGCAGAAAAAATTGGCAGGATTTGAGGTGAATCGATTGCTGTTACTTGGGGTATACCTCCCTCGACCAGAATTCCGGCCAAAGTGACCTCCGCTCGAAAATCTACCACGACCCCTACGCAAGAAGGATTTGGTTTTGAGGTTCCACGGTTCACTACATTCTATTGTGTCCTTAGAGGACCATAGCGCAACAGATTCAGCATCTGGAATCGCAGGGCTGGATATGAGGGATTCGTACATCAACAATTCTCCTTCAAAGTCCTCCATTGATAATTAGGCAAGTCTCCAAGCGAAAGAGATGTGTGGCACGAACATATGGAATGCAGGTGAGAGTCCTCTAGCTATGTAGTCTATTAACTAATCATTTGTGATTATTTGACCAACTGCAGATAATTCGGCTTTCAAAAGCTTTGCAGATTGGAGGAATGTAGCACAATTCCGGTTTCCCTGCTTTAGGTTTTGAAGGCGTCGTTTCAGGTTTAGAACTCTTGAGGCATTCTTGGGAGAAAACCATTGAGATAGCTTGTCCCACACAGTGTGAGCACTCGTTAAACCGTTGGTTTCTGGCAGTATATCAGCAGACAAGGAGCCATTGATCAGTGCGAGCACAAACTAATCTTTACGATGCCATTCAGCAAACTTCGGATTGATGGATTCTGGAATGCCTTTCTGTTTGTCTTCATCCATTTGTGTAAGAAAAGCACTCAGACAGGAGAGTGTACCATCGGCTATGGGCATCAGTTCATAGCTTCACAGGGCAGGAACGATTTGCAACATCCAAGAGAGGTAATTGTTGGAATCGAGTTTGACTGATACCGCCTGTGAAAGATTGGGATATGAGAATGCCATTGAGATTGATTGTTGATGACTGGTGATTCTGGTTGATAACGGGTGATTCTTGATGAATGGATATAGATTGCAAATTGCTGCAGATTGCAGATTGCTAAGAAGAATGATGCAGATTGCAGATCACAAGGTATTTGCTGCAGGGTGATAACTACGGACTCAAATCAACCACACTTCGATTGAGTTTCACGAACCAAATCTTCAATTAGATCAGAGAGCTGCTGTCGTGAGCTTCTAAACAAAATCACAGATTCACTAGACTCGATTGAGTACACTTCAAATGAGTTCTTGGGAACAGTCACTGAATCATACACTTAATTCAGGATCAGATTTATTGCGTGAGCACGTAAGGCTCCGATACCATGAAAGAAGAATGCAAAACGCAGGAAGCTTTTCTTATTACTTGAATGAAGCAGTGTACAACTCTATATAGACTGTTCCTAGAGTCCTAGATGGAAACAATTTTTTTCCATGTATATTACAATCTTTCCTTACTTTTGTATAATCTTTACAGTTGTGCATTGTTGACTATGTTACTTGATTTCCTCCTTGATTCTCTTCTTGATTACCGCTGCTTTCCTTAACAACCCAAAGGTAAGGACCAAGGATAGGCGTTCTGAGCAAGAAGGGAAAGTGAATTCCACCTAAAATAATAATAATAAAAAAATTCCACCTACAAGTTGGAAAATGGGTTTGGGGGAGATTTTCATTAGAAATTTGTTAGTGTTTTTACTCAAATCTTGCGGTTGTTGATGGTTGAGTCGGGAGTAAGTTGCAAAAATCACGTTATGAAATTTTGTTTTATTTTAAAAGTTATCTTTAAAAAATGGAAAAATGAAAATTTAACCAAACTCATTTATTACACTAAGGACACATGATTGCTGAAAAAATTAAATCTCCATTTTATTTTGTGTTTCCATTTCTTCTTCTTCAACAACTTGTTGGAAAATGATTTCATCAAAAGAGAAAAAGAGATAATTGACAGGTCTAACATGAAAAGGGTGCATTTTAAGCTGGTTGCTGATGAGGGTGTTTTGTGTAGTGTTGTGGCTACTAGACCTCTATGCTAGGTTTAATATGTTCCTTACTCATTCTACTGAGTTACAAAGGTAGCAAAGTGTCATGCAAAGTATGGAATCCACAAGGAAAAAAAGGTTATATCTTCTTATATATTCAGTAAATGTGTTATTGAAAAAGAAAGACAACTATGGAGATTTTTATGTTTTGTGAATTGGAAAGGGACATAAACAGAAGCTAACTAACTAATAAATAAGGATATGAGTGAATTAAGGAGTGGAAATCCCACATAACCTTTTCGTTCATTAGAGATTAGATGGCAATGAAGCACATGGATCACGAGTGCATCTTAGAGACTAATGTGTTGATACTTACTGTTTATAACCTACTATTGTATTTACTACCTTTCCACGAATAATTAGAAAAGCCACAAAAAAGTGAATGAACCTATGCCAACTAGTGTAACCTATTGTAAGGATTCATCTTCATGCATTCATATTTTTGCCTAATATATTGTAAATATACTAAATTTTATGGAATTATTAAATTTATTACCTATGTTATACATGAGGTTGATGTAAACCTTATCATATTTTTTTTTTTAAAAATTATTGGGCATAATATTGATATTTGTTGATCACTAATTTATAATATATAAATATTTTCTAACTATGTGCATGCATTGGTATTTAGCGGACGGTAAGGGTTTGTTATTGTCGGGTATGGTTAAGGATCCGACACTATTACACAAATATGGCAAAATTAATTACTGCGTGAAAGAGGAAATGAAAGAACTCGAAATTTAATCTCCAATCCACCGATAAGTCTCAACATCATTACCATGATCAAGCCACCATCAGAGGTATCGATTGGCGTAATTATGCAATAAAGATGTATGATAGGAGGAGCCGATTGAGCTCCTGAAGAAGCCCAATAATAAATACGGGCGACGAACTGTGGAGGGGGAGGATTATACCATCTTCGTCTAATCTCTGATTGGTGGTGTTGTGCAAGTAAGTAAATTTTAGTGCAAACTGGAATTTGTTTGGATGGTTTAGATGCTTGAAGGAGTAGCTGCTTTCTTGCAATATGATTGTCTGCTTCTTTGCTAGCCAAATGAATTTTGGGAAAACAAAACCTGGATTTCAATTCAAATGTTTCCAAATAAAGGTTTCCTTTTAAAATCTTAACATCTTTGAGAAAAACGTAGAAGGCTAGTAAAATTTTTTTTTTTTGTCGATTTAGACTTTTTTTTTGAAACCCTTGTTTTATTGCTAATGGACGTAGAAAAATTACAAGGTTCGACGAGGGGACTCCATCCCAAAAATTAAAAAAAAAACTTCAAAATAAAAAATCTAGTAATTGCCTACCTATTTGATGAACTTATTATAAATCAACGGAAAATTCTAGATTCGAAGTATACGTGGACACCTCTTGTCCCTCCGAATCAACTAAGTGAAAAGGGAAACTGTCCCGTTTCCTCAAAATCTTTTCCGGCAAACCTCTGCGTAGAGAAAAATCCGATAAAAGAAACAAGAGTACGACACCCGACTTGCCTTCTTGTACAAGAATGTGCGTGCATGCCTACTCACTAGGTAAACCTAACCCCAAAAATCATGTAGTGATCATGCTGGTAGCTTGAATATTCCTTTCTAGGCCTGTGTCACACCATCTTCTATCTTGGATGAGCCTTCCTTCTGTCGTCGCCCCTTGTGTGGAGTCTATGTCTTCAACGTTCCACCTTAAAGCGAAAGAAGCTGTAGGTCCTGCAGAATGGACTTCTCTCGTAGGCAAGTAGGAGCACTGAACTTGGCTACAAGTAGCACTTCTCTGACCAAGGATATCACGGCGAGTCACACCTTCGGGGCTGAGACTGTCACTCCATCAAACTTGTATGAACACCTACATTTCCAAATCTCCCAGCATACCTCTTGGGGTAACAAGATATACAGAAAAGACATAACTTTCCCACCTTTTCCAGCATTCCAGCTTCTGAGCCTAGCAGACAGGTTATTGCACGCATTCCAGCTTCTGAGCCTAGCAGACAGGTTATTGCCTGTGCAGACAATGCCCATCTTTAACTGGAAGACCCCCATACTACCTCTGCTAGCTCACTAGCAGAGAATAGATGGTTAGCTGACTCAAATTGGGGAAGAATGTCACAACAACAGCATTTGGAAGTCAAAGCGATACCTCGAGCCTGAATATTTTCATCTATAGGAACTATGTCATGCAATATTTGCCACATATGAAAACTCACCTTACCTGTAATATTAATATTCCAGATTTTTTTGAACTTATTTAGCCTAGCACTCCTATATCTAATCAAAGACCAAGCTGAGCTACTAGTGAATTGACCATCGGGAGCCACCTCCCAAATTGGTGAGTCTTTACCTATGATAATGTCTACTTCTAAGGCTTGGGATCTAAGATGCAAGTGCGGGTTAAGAATAGGTGTAAGCAAGTCCTCATTCCATGAGCCATTCGTAAATAACTCATCAACTTGAAGATCCTGCTCCTCATCAAGTAGATATTGCCCAAGGGAGCTTCTCCTACCCATTTATCCGACCACACACTAATTTCCCCTACCACAACCTTCCATCTTGTGTTTTCTATCATAATGTCCCTAATGCTTAGTAGGCATTGATGAAAACCTAGAATGATATGCAAGTATACATAGTCATCAAGTAGTAACTTCACTAATGAGTAAAGGTCATCTCCCAAGAGAGTAGAGCTAACCCACACTAATCAAACAGAATCTCAGAGTAACCAATATCATGATAAGTTGTCACTAACCTAACCAAAATGAAAAATAACTAAAAGTAACCACAAAATATGCTAAGGAAGTTCAAGAGATCAAACATCCACAACATACATGCTTT
>JAOYMZ010000457.1:0-10127 GCA_025802335.1 Pinguicula primuliflora | reverse complement strand
GAAGACCAGTCTTTCTATCTAATCCCCTACTCAAAAAGTACCACAGGAGCACTTTTCTTCATAAGATTGTATTTGTAACTGATACCTTAACCTCATCGTTGTTGTAATCTGTTTGGTCATTCAGACCAATATTTTTAGTCAGTTCAAGTTGCCTTGAAAATTTTGTGTGCATCACACATAACTCTCTTTCTTGGATTTGTTCATTGAGTAATATTTGAGTGAGAATTGATTATTGCTGTTGGTAGTTTTTTACTTGAGCTGAATGGAGCAACAAAACCAAATTTCTATTGCATGATTGTACGTGTAGTGGCAGCTTCTGCATTCTGAAGCTCCAATATAGAAAGAATTTGGAGTTGGGATATGGGATTCTATGACCTAACTATTTATGCACCGGATTACTCTGTTTCCGCAATGAGTGTTGATAAACTTGAAAGCTTGCTTGAATTTCCACGAACGCCACTTCTATTCCACAGCAGTTTCAACTTTTTTGTCTTGATTTTTCCTATTGGCGGATTTTGACCTTGTTTGTGTATTAATCTTACGACGTTTTCTCAGGTGCGCAGAGACTAACTTTCTCCCGAGGGAGGCCATAGCCAACATATTTATGGTAAGTTCTCATCACTGACTGGTTCTTTCTCCACAAACTTCTTGCACATGTGTACATTTCCTTACCAACCCCTTTCTGTTGGGAAAGAATTGTTAGCTGTTGTGAGTTTTAAGTTCCATAAAACAAGTGTCTAAACGCTCACCTTGAAACGTGACACTGAGGAAAAAATATTCATTTTTTGTATGAACACTGCTAAGAACAGTTCTCTCTTGCAGATATTTCAGAAGTTGTGCCATCTCTAACAAGTCAGCGAAAATCTGCAAAAGATCTACATAACAACTGAGATTTGAGAATGCATGAATGCATTAAACGGTGTCATCAGAATTGAAGACAGGTTGATTTTCATTGTGGCTTTTTGGTTATTAAAACTACTGTTAAGCTTGCTAAATCGAAAGTGTAAAGTTTGTTTTAAGTGCCCTGAACATGGATTTCTTGAGATCTAAGCCAAATTCAAAAGAAATTATCGTTCCAAGCAGAAAGCCCAGAAATGTATGATCTGTGATGGTGCAAAAATATCAGCCACAACAGAATCAGGCAATGCTGAAAATTGATGTGAAAAGAAAGCAAAGTATTGTCTAACTGCCCAACTTGATTGAAGTTGTATCCGTAGTCCGGCCTCCTGTAGATGGTCCAGTCTCTGAATCTCCCCCTGCATTTTTTGAACTCCGTGACCGAGATTTCGTTGTGGTTCCATTGGTAAACGATTGTGCATTTGTATGTATGGAATGGGGTGATGGGTAAAAGGTTTGAATCATCCTGCACTGCACTGCATTGCAATGAATTTTATACCTGAATTCGGTGTCGCATCAGGAGAGCCAGATGGAGAAGCAGCTGCAATTGCGAAAAGGGGGGATGAATGTTTTAGCTTCTGTCCAGCGAGCTTGACCGAATTCCTAGTAAAAGTAAATGATCCTCTCATTTGAAGTATGGATTTACTCTTACGGTTGCATTGGCTGACAGGGGGAGTTTGGACATTGCAAGCACCAGGCAAGGCCAGTGCCTGGGTTTGGTTGATATTCAGACCAAGATTTGAGCCTCCGCCGCTAAGTAACTGACAGAGGCACTTTGGTTCCGTTCTGACCACCGTGCCTAGCTGTGTGCAGCAGGAGGAGGAGGATGCTGGTGCTGTGGAGTTTCCAGTGATATAGCTGAGGCAGGGTGCCACGCTGAGGATGGCATTGGTGCAGTCGAACTGTGCCGCGACTCCAGCCCACAGGATGCCAGTGAGAATCAATGCTAGTCCCATAGTAACCTGTTGATGTGTCATGTTTATGGTGTTGGTTCTCTTACAATGAAGTTCAGGTACGATGATGAAGGATTGGAGTTATGTTTGGGGGGATATATGTAGGGTAATCAGTTAGAGCAGGTGAATGCAGACGTGGGATGACAGATGGGAAGTTCACCTACTTTCTCCTTCCAAATCTTTCTGACATTTACTTGCAGCTTCAAAGGGACTTTTACTGTGAAATTTTGTTTGAAGAACATGTGGAAGCTTTTAGTTATGTGGGTAGGCAAACACTGGTAAAAATAACATAGACCGGTTAGGCTAGTGGTGAAGGACTCAACTTAAGTATCCATAGGCAAGAGTTTAGGGTTTGAATTTCACTGGGAACAATTAATTTGTTTGGACCCGTTCAGAATGGTGACAATTACTTTCAACTTACAAGACTACATTGCAGAATGCGGCATGCATTCAGAAGAGGCAGACAGGTGATTATGGAAATCAGAAAGCTCAAGAAAATACACAGTAAAATCTGCATACAGTATGATAAGAATCACGTCTGGAAGATTGGATTTTGAAACCCAACATCTCTCAAATCTTTGGAAGAGCTTATCTCCCGTGAAAGAGACAACATATGTATGGAAAATGGTCCAAGATAAAGTTCCTACAATCTGACAACCTTCTGATCAGAGGAGTAAACGTAAATAATGTAGAATGTCATCTATGTCATGATGCAAATGAAAATGTAATGCATCTGTTCTTCCAATGCTCGAAAACAAGCAAAATATAGGATGAGACATACGAATGGATTGGAGGAAACCGAAGGATCCAATACCTAGACCCTTGGCCGAATTTTCTATAACACATGGCACAAATCAGCAACAACAAAGATCAAGCAGTATGGAGTATAATCTGGATTTGCTCAATCTGGAAAATCTGGCGGGCAAGAAACACCAGCATTTTTGAAGAAGAAGAAATCCAACCAAATGAGGGGGTGGAA
The DNA here is from genome assembly GCA_025802335.1 of Pinguicula primuliflora. NCBI lineage: Eukaryota > Viridiplantae > Streptophyta > Magnoliopsida > Lamiales > Lentibulariaceae > Pinguicula > Pinguicula primuliflora. Next base: position 7,298 of record JAOYMZ010000457.1, on the reverse strand, counting down.
CACATAAAAAGAAGGTTATATGAAGTGTTCCGAGCAAAAGATTTACTTCGAGGCTACTCGTACCTTGAATGGGAGAGATTGCCGGAGATATGTATCCCAATTCGCATCGTATTATCTGCAGAAATGTGATCTCGAACCAGCAGCAGCACAACATCTGTTTCTTTTGTTTTTGTAAAAAATTTTGAGTTGGGTGTTGGGCTCACCAACAGCCCAATATGTACATAACTGGTGCAATTGCACATATATATCAAAATCGTATCTTGCAGTGCTAAAAAAAATCGTTTGGACCACGATCGTGGGTTTAGGCCTGATTATTGCGCGGTTCGTGAGTGGGTCGCCTTGTATGAATCCTTATGGATTAGTCAATGCCGACAAGAATTGACATGGATATCATAAGTTATCAAAAAAAGCGTTTGGTAAACTTTCTGTTCGAGAAGTTGGTCGGCTAGGACGCTCAGGCGTTGTCTAAGTACTAGGATGTCGCCCTCCGTCTTGCCCGTCTAGGTAGCCTAGGCGCTTATTAACCCGTCTAGTCAGCCTAGGCGGTTAGCGATCTACATATGTTTAGGATCTGCCTAGTATTTTCTCGAACACTAAGTAAACTTAGATCATTGAATATTAAGATTTCCATAAACCAGTAGGCCTGGTTTTTTATATACACATCTATCTGTAGAGACAATAAAGAATAATGCTAAGATTATCGACAAACATTATTCCCGATTTTCGATAATCGGACATTTTTTGACGACTTTGGGCATTTAAGGTTAGGATTAAGTTTATTGCTCTTAAAATGATTATTTAATAAGATTTTACTTTTTGGGCAGCAAAGCCATTAAAACTAGAATCTATGACTTGTTCATTAAAGATTTTAATGCAAGTACTCCAAAATAATTTTTTTGGATAATCCTAAGTCTCTGAAAATAGCCACTTATGGTAATTGTAGCATCATCTAACAATAAAAGCAATGTTGCAAATATGGTCCTTGGGAAAACCATCAAGCACATATGGCAAGAAGCAGGCGATCGGGTCTCCACGGTGTGGCAAATATGGTAGGCCAGAAATCGGGTTATATTTGAACGATCAAAAATTTTGCCAGAAGAGATAATTTCTAAAATCAAACGTCGGTTATGGGAGGCTTTCAGCAGGGTGGGATTGATGAACGCATACACCTTCCTCGATTTCGAAACTAATCCCGAATGCTGTCTGAATTTGATCATGGAATAGAATAGATTTGAGGAACTACAGATGGGCCTCTAAATGGGCTGGACGATTATGTACGGTACGTTTGTAAATATTTTGGGCTTAATATAATTGGTACTTGAATTGCAAAAAAAAAAAAAATAAAAGCAATGTTGCGAGGGCATTTTGGTAATTCAGGGATTCATATATTCCCGCCCATTGGGTAAATATCTTCTCTGCTCTGCCTAACGAAATGACTATTCGCCATAACCGTCATGAGTAGCAGCAGCACTCTTCGCGTTTTCTCCGCCCTCCTCTTCTTCTATTTCCTACGCCGATCGATCGCCGACGATACACCGTCTGCGAGTCCGGTAGCCTCTTGCACCGACGATTTGGTGTCATTTTCGTCGTGTCTCTCTTACGCTGCTACATTCCCCAACAACGTCACCGCCTCACCTCAGCCTCAGTGCTGCGACGACATTTCTGGAGCATTCCGCAATGGATCCGCCGTCTGCCTATGTTACTTAGTTCAACGTCCGAACATTCTCGGATTTCCAGTGAATTCGACGAAGGTGCTGTCGCTCACCTCTCTCTGTTCGTTCAGCGATCAACCTTCCGATGCCGATTATTCCATCGGAAAACTCTGTTCAGGTTTGATTTTGAATCTGTTGAATTAATACATCAATTGGAACGAGATCTTGTTTCCAGTAAGTGGATGAAAAATATTTGACTTGATTTTCAACCTTCAGAAGAACTACTGGCGATGCTCTGTAAAATTATGCATCTTCCATTTTTTTGCCTCTTCCATCATCGTTTAGTTCTTACGTTATGTTTGATCGCTCCTTCCTGTACAGTAGAAAGCACAGACTCCAGAAATTGAATTGTTTGATGAATCAATTACAAAATGAGGACCTTTTTGGTGTGTTCAGAAATGCATCGAGATACCTACTTCACCTCTCAAAATAAAACTAGACAGAATTACATTATGTTCGTGCTCGTCTTCGTAATCTTTGATTCATTTGTTAATGTTCTGTGTTTGTATTTGATCAGGGCCAATGGATTTACCGCCTCTTCTAAGCATAAGAGGTATATCCAATCAGCTACATTTAAACTGCTGCTGCTAGTGCAATTTCCCTTTATTCCCATTGTAATCTTTTGATGGATCCTCTGTGATATGACCAGGTCCTAGTAACGCACAACCTTCCCGCAACAATAGCAGCAGTGGTAACAATCTGCAACTCATACAATCCTGTAGCATTTGTTTAAGTAGCATTTGTTTAAGTAGCATTCGTTTGCTGCGGATTAACTCTTCGAAAGCTTAAATTCTTAGCTAAGGCTGTTCATCCCCAATTGCTTTCCCCTGTTGTTGAAAAAGTACAGTTGATGAAGCAATTGTGAAAATGTTCAAATACTAAATTCAAACTTGTTTTCATGCAGGAACTCAGAGCAGCCCCCCACCCCGTCCAATGGTTTCAGGTTCACCCCCAGAATCAACCAGCAGTCCACCAGCGTCTAGGGGGCCAGACGGTATACCACCACCTTCCGCGCAGCCGGGTGTTGTTATATCAACTCCGCCATCAACTCCTTCAGTAATTTCATCTGCAACAAAAGTGATCTGCATATCATTTTGGAGTTCCATTGTCTGCAATGCTTACATCTTTGCAGCTGTCTAAATCTGCACCAGTGCTTTGCCAGCAATCGTGTTTTTCACGTGTGGTACATTCTAGCAAGATGTAAAGAACATCAGCAAATTTATTTTCTCTAAAATCCACACACTGACAAAAAGGTATGATTTACTCAATTCTACTCCCACTGCACATCAGTTGGTTGCCAATTCCAAGTGTAACCCTCATTAGACAGTTGATCACCCTTCTCTTCTGTGCTACAGTTGGGTTCATTATCCCAAGCATTGTATTTTGCTGCTGTATTACTCTGTTCGGCAACATTATTCTGATCTTCAGAAGGCTCCCAGTTACTACACGTTCCCTCGTCCCAATTCCCATTGGGTGCTTGAACGTCGTTTTCCACTTCAGAGCCTGAGTTATAAGAACCTTCACTGGCCAGAACCTCCTTTTCTGGAAGGAAGCAACCTTTGTAGGATCCATTGTCCACACAATACCATAAAAGTTCATACCAGTTCGGGTCCTACAAAATCCACACACCATAAAAACATAAGAAAGATGGATAAATTCAGATAAAATCAAATCGCAACATAAATTTTTTTGGTTAACCTTGCAGAGGATGTGTGGATTTCCTATAACTACAAGCAATGATTTTGCTCGGGTAACAGCTACATTGAACCTCCTCGGATTACTCAGAAATCCCAAATAATGGACCTTATCAAACTCATTATGTTTTATGGTTGAGCGGACGGTAGAGATAATGATCACTTCCTTCTCTTGCCCCTGAAACTGCTCAACACTTCCAACTTTAATGTTGAGCCTACCAAGATTTTCAAGCGTGCACCTGATTTTGGATACTTGCTGCCGGTAGGGTGTAATAACCCCGATGTCTTCCTCTTTCAACCCTTTCTCGTCAATTAAAACTCTGATCATCTCAACTACCTTGCTTACCTCAATTCTGTTGAACCATGAGGGGTTAACACCTTCCCTTTCATCACAACCTTGGACTCCGATGAAAAGCAAAGGAAACTCCTTGTTCGGTAGAATGTCATCCCATGATGATGCTGATGAGTACTTGCTATCCTCTTTGCAAGGGATCAACACCCCATCATAGAACAGATCTGAAGGAAGGCGAAGAATTGCTGCATGAGTCCGGTAATTATTGACCAATTTGGTCATGAAGTTCTTGTTGTTATCACTGTACAGCCGACAACTGAAAAGTCTCTGCAAATACGAGGTTCCCAGTCCGTAGGTTTCAGCATCTTTCGAAAACACAACAGGGCCTAGCTGCATGGGATCACCCGCAAGCACAACAACAGTGCTCTTTGTGTATAGCTGGGACACAGGAACCATTGTCTCGGGCTCTGACGCTTGGCCTGCCTCATCCAAGAATATATGGGAAAAGTGGCCCCTCTTAATGCCTTCTGCATAGAGAAGTGAGGCACTCGTGTAGGTTGATACGATGATCCTATACTGTTCTAATTCCCAACGTGAAGGGCACTTGAAGAATGAATCTTCAGTACAGCAGAACTCCATGAGCTCGGGATTTACATCCTCTAAAAGACGTGTGTATGCATTAAGCCTACAGATTTCATCCTTCTTAATCTCTACTGATGTTCCACATACCAGTCTCTCCAGTAAATGGTCAGCTGCACTATTTGAAGGTGCACAGACTAGGATCGCAGACTTTCTCAAATTGTACACCTGAAGGATGGCTTCAACTAGAGTCATTGTTTTCCCAGTACCTGGGGGTCCATGAATCACATATGGAGAACCTCCTTTGCAAGCAAGGATCATATTAACAGCATGTGCTTGCTCCTTGTTCAGGGCACGAGATATTGGTACCAAAGGTGCTGTTTTCTCATGTCTCATGTTAGACGCGACAGATGGAAAAAGGAAGCCCCTGTTCAAACCTTCAGCAGCCTCAATAGCCTGATACAGTTTCCGATGACCAGTTCGATTATATGAGAACCATACATTATAAAGGTTGCGTGGCTGATAATGACGATGAAATTTTGGATCAAACTTCAAATATATTTCTTCAGCCTCAACTCTGTGAATGTATCCCTGCACAAAAAATTACCCTTCTGGATAAAAGCAGAGTTGTCTATGTAATAATGCATGTGAACTAAATTTCACGGGGACAGAGTTTATTTCAGCAACCAGACCCACATACATACTCAGGTAACCATATAGCCTATGGAAGCCAAGCAACAACCTTGCATCACCATCAACAATTTTGACTAATCACATAAAAGTAACATTTAAAACGAATGACGAGGACAAAGTAAATGCAGCTGAGAGAATATATAAGTGCATATGAATGTAGGAAAATTGATCCTATCCTGTCGTCTGTAAGTTGCAAGCTTATGAAATTACATATACCAAAAGAAGTCTGCATTAAACACTAAACCTGATAAGCGACATTCTGGTTATCATAATCAGTGGCACTTTTGGCGAATATGTAGTCCCCAATAAGAAGTGATGGCCTTTTCTCAGCCAATCCTGGGACCTCCAGGGACAAGAAATCACACCTTTTAGACCTCAGGGTGACAGACTCCATATCATATGCCCGCATATCCTCCTGGATCCCAACCCAAAAGAGAGGTCTTATATAAGATGAAATGAGAAAGGATAATTTGATATAAGTCACATACCTCCAATTTAATCTCTTCCATCGCGAGCAAATCTTTGAAAAAAGAACCATAATTTCTCGCTGTTAAACCCTCAACGACCGCATCCGGAATTTGCTGGTTATTTAGCATCTCCCGGATAGATGCTGGAATAGGGTACTCAGGTACTCGAATTGTAAACCCGCGATTTGAATTCCGATGGGGACGGCGTCCTACACAAATTGTTGCATCAGGGGCATGCCTATTCATTACTTCTTGGTTCTTTCTCCTATATCTTTGATAAGGTTTGTCAGAAAGTATCGCCTGAGATATCTTATCTTCTGCAAGCACAAAAACCACCCTTTCTATCGTTTCATTGCCCACACTAATGTGCACAGCAGCTGTATGCAGACCTATTTCCTTCGGTTTGCATGACAACCAAATCATAAAAGGCTGATCAGTTCTCAGTATTCGATCTTCCAAGGAAAATAACTCCAAAAAGTGTTTGCGATACTCCTTGTCAGAATTAGCATCTGGAGGCTTCATCACAGAAATGGTAAATGAGTTCTCAGGTTTAGCATCATATATGCTAATCGACCAGAGATCCATAGGTTCGCCAGAAATGTTTTTTATGGTAACTGAGTCGCATATAGTTTCACCAACAACCCCTGATCGCGCCTTTCCATTAATCACTTCAAATGGAACAGATATTTGAACGAATTTACTCTCCAAGGATGGATTGTAAGTATGTGATTTATAATCATCAAAATCAATAAATCCGATATCCCCTTTATCTTCATTGACAGAGTCATCTCCATCATATTTACCACCAAATCTGCTCATCACAGATGGATGAAATTTCTTCGGAGCTCTGCAAGATTCAATAGTTAAACTAAAGCCAATTCACTATATCCACCAATGAAGCCAAATCAAATAATACACGTTAGTTCAATATTATAAACAGGAAAAAACATTAAATCATCGCATGAACATACACACGGACCAGCTTGTTCGGTATTCCAACATAGCATGCACGAAAGGAATATATATATATATATAGATATAGATATAGATGCCTACATAAACTAAGGCAATGTGAAAAGTAAGAATTGATTGCAGATAGACTTGTCCTAATAAGACAACTCAACTCAGTAACATGCCCAAAAATAAAAGTAGAAGATTTTTTTTTTTAGCAAATCAATAAAAGTAGAAGATGAACTCAACTCAAATAATATCGAGGACTGCGAGTCCTCCCTCTAGAAAATCTCCAAATTGTATTTGCAAACTTTTTAAAAGGAATCCTGAGAACCCTAAACCTTAAACCCTAATACACATCAATATTAAGTATTTAACCCTCATATTACAAATATGACACACAAAGTACCCGAAAACAGCAACGCAAAAACACATATATAAGACATACAAGGAGATTGGAGCGATCCCCACGAGTTTAAAGCAAAGGAAAATGGTGAATTTTCATAAATAATCAAAAAAAGGAAAAACTTACACTGTTCCATTTCATTCATACAACACATTTCAAAAGCAATAGCAAGAAAAATGCGTACCGGGCAGTGAGAACAGTCTAAAATATCACAAAAGAACCACCCTTTTTCTTCAGACTTCCCCACTTTTCCCAAAATGCACAAATGCGAAAGATGAAGTTCCCAGTGTTGAGTGGAATGCTGTTTGGAGTTCCAAATCAGAAGACGGTATTCTCCAGGTGGGGCCTACTTCCGATCTTCGGCTCGTTTTACATAACTTACGCGATTAAGATGCGTAGCTATTGACAACTAGTATATGACCCGTGTACGGCAATCACGAAAAGAGTTAGCATGAAATTCTATCATTTTAGTCATAAAGAAAAAATAATTAAATAATAAATACG